>JAKCOX010000150.1:26722-171932 GCA_022605575.1 Laterallus jamaicensis coturniculus
AAGAGAAGGCAGATTTGTTAAGTGAAGCTTGTTGCCCAAAACCACACAGAAAACAGCCCAGCCCTGACCCTTATTTCCAGCCTTTGCAGAAGAAAGGTCAAGTCTTTGCTCAAACAAGGAAAATCCCAATTCTCTAAGCAACAGCAAGGAGTTAGGAGCTGAGAGAGGGGGGAAAAAAATCAGTCAGCTGGAGAGTGGTACCACCCTGAAGACCCATCCCTGTTTGGTTCCAGATCGCTGGGGGAGAGGGACCAGACATGGGAGCAGCTTGAGCAGTCCCTGCTCCACAGCCCAGGGCCCTCAATAAATACACAGACACTTTGCTATCCACAAGCTCCCAAACCAGCCCTGGCTCTTGCCAAAGGCCATCTGTCAGGGCCTCAAAGGGAACTGCCACCAGCTGTGGCCAAGCTCCCAAGACACACTCCAGCCTGGAGGGAACAGTGAGGAGCTGAGTGTGTCTCTACCCACAGGCCAGAGGAGAGATGCTCTCCTGCTCTGCCACAGCTCATCCACAGGCAGGGTTCTCACTGATGATTTAGCTCCACTTAGTGGCCACTGAAGCTTGTGTATAAAGTGTTGCCTGACTGTCCAAACCACAGCTCTACTCGAGTTGTGACAAGCTTCCCCAGGCAGAGCCAGGCCTTGCCCCATACAGAACTGCCCCCAGGCAGAGCCAGACCTTGCCCCAGGCAGAGCCAGACCTTGTCCCATACAGAACTGCCCCCAGGCAGACCCAGACCTTGCCCCAGGCAGACCAGAACTTGCCCCATACAGAACTGACCCCAGGCAGAGCCAGGCCCTTGCCCCCAGGCAGAGCCAGGCCTTGTCCCATATAGAACTGCCCCCAGGCAGAGCCAGCCCATTGCCCCCCAGGCAGAGCCAGACCACTGCCCCCTCCAAACCTGCCCCTAGGCAGACCCAGGCCTTGGCCCCAGGCAGACCCAGGCCTTGGCCCCAGGCAGACCCAGGCCTTGGCCCCAGGCAGACCCAGGCCTTGGCCCCAGGCAGACCCAGGCCTTGGCCCCACGCAGACCCAGGCCTTGGCCCCACGCAGACCCAGGCCTTGGCCCCAGGCAGACCCAGGCCTTGGCCCCAGGCAGACCCAGGCCTTGGCCCCAGGCAGACCCAGGCCTTGGCCCCAGGCAGACCCAGGCCTTGGCCCCAGGCAGACCCAGGCCTTGGCCCCACGGCAGACCCAGGCCTTGGCCCCACGCAGACCCAGGCCTTGGCCCCACGCAGACCCAGGCCTTGGCCCCACGCAGACCCAGGCCTTGGCCCCACGCAGACCCAGGCCTTGGCCCCACGCAGACCCAGGCCTTGGCCCCACGCAGACCCAGGCCTTGGCCCCACGCAGACCCAGGCCTTGGCCCCACGCAGACCCAGGCCTTGGCCCCACGCAGACCCAGGCCTTGGCCCCACGCAGACCCAGGCCTTGGCCCCACGCAGACCCAGGCCTTGGCCCCACGCAGACCCAGGCCTTGGCCCCACGCAGACCCAGGCCTTGGCCCCACGCAGACCCAGGCCTTGGCCCCAGGCAGACCCAGGCCTTGGCCCCAGGCAGACCCAGGCCTTGGCCCATCCAAACCTTCCCCCTTAGATCAAACAGTACCACAGCTCCAGCATCACAGCCCATCTCCAGCACACACTTACCTGGGGAGCAGCGGGGGACCGAGGCTTTGGCTTCTCCTTCTCCTTGTCCCGGTCCCTGTCCCGGTCCCGGTCCCTGTCCCGGTCCCTGTGTTGCCTGTCCTTCTCATCTCTCTTGACTCGTTCTCTCTCCCTCTCCCACTCTTCTTTCCGCCGCTGCCGCTCCTTGTCGCGCTCCCGTTCCCGCTCCCGCTCTCGCTCCCGCTGGCGCCGCTCGCGCTCCCGCTCGCGCTCCCTCTCCCGCTCCCCTCTCCCGCTGTCTGTTCTCTCTCTCCCTCTCCCGTTCTCTCTCTCTTTCCTTTAAAACACAAAACAGAGAAGAGAAATCATGGCGAGGCCGCAGGAGCGGCCCTGAACGCAGCGGGGAGGCTTCAGAGTCTCAGACCACAGGTAATGACACACACTCTTCTCTCCTGGGAGAGGGAGCAGGGAGGTAGGTGATCTGGAGCTTGCTGGGTGGGCTGAAAGTGGAGGGGAAGAAATCACAGCATCATAGGAATGTAGGGGGGGGGGGGAAGGACCTCCAGAGATTGAGTCCAACCAAACTTGGTCAACTTCATGTGATGGGATTGGTGTCTGAGGCCACTTGGCTCACCTCTTCCAGGGGAATTCAGGAGGCATTATTGAAAGTAAGAGACCACCAAGACCCTCACTGGCTGCCTTAGATGGGCATCATAGAGTCACAGGGGTGGGAAGGGGCCTCCAGAGCCCATCAGTCCAACCCCCTGCCAAAGCAGGGTCCCTAGGACAGGGCACACAGGTCAGGGCTGGAATCTCTCCAGAGAAGGAGACTCCACACCCCCTGGGCAGCCTGTCCCAGGGCTCCCTCACCCTCACTGGGAAGAAGTTCTTCCCCATGTTGGTGTGGAACTTCCTATGCTCTAACTTGCAGCCATTGCCCCTTGTCCTGTCCCCACAGACACTGAAAAGGGGCTGGCCAATTCCCCCTGCACCCCATACTTAAGATATTGATAACCATTGATTAGGTCCCCCCTCAGTCTTCTTTTCTCCAGGCTGAACAGCCCCAGCTCTCTCAGCCTTTCCTCCCAGGGGAGATGCTCCAGGCCCTTCAGCATCTCCTCAGCCTCCTCTGGACTCTCTCCAGGAGATCCCTGGCTGGTTGATCCCAGGGAGCCCAGCACTGGACACAACACTCCAGCTGGGGCCTGAGCAGGGCAGAGGTCACACAGGCTGATGTCCAGATGGGTCTTGAGTATCTCCAGAGAAGGAGACTCCACACCCCCTGGGCAGCCTGTCCCAGGGCTCCCTCACCCTCACTGGGAAGAAGTTCTTCCCCATGTTGGGGGGGAACTCCCTGTGCTCCAACTTGAGCCCATCACCCCTTGTCCCGTCCCCACAGACACTACAAAGGGGCTGGCCATGTCCCCCAGCATCCCATGCTTAAGATATTGATAACCATTAATTTAAACATTATTAAATTAAATCATGTTCATCACAGTTGAAATTTGCAAAGACAATGGTCACAGATTAATTTGGCTTATTAAAAAAAAACCTCACATTGATGTTTACAAGTGTTTATTCTCATTGCTAACTGTGTCAGAACAAGCTAATTAACTTCACAAAGAAGCACCATGGAAATAATTGATGGTGCATCCTAAACACAATCACCAGGTTGGAACAGAGCTTTGAGATCATCAAGTCCAACTGTTCCCATCCTGTGCTAACCCACATCCCTGAGCACCTCATCTCCCCTCTTCTACAAGAAGTGAGCTGGGCTCCTGTTTGTGCACAGCTTGTGCAAGACAGCAAGGTCTCCTGGCAAAAGGAGAGCTGCTGTTCCAAGGGGGTGACAAACACCCACTGAAATGCTGCCCACCAAGCAGGAGTTGGGTGTTTTTGCCACCCCTCCTGAGGCAAAAAGGCAGCAGGAGGAAAGGGTTCAGCACTGTGTTTCCATGAGCTCTGTGCCTTACAGGCTCACCCCCTCTGCCTGGCTCCATCGCCCAATGTGCCCCCCACCCCCCACCTGGCTCCATCACCCAATGTGCTTCCCCCCCTCCTGGTTCCCCTGCCCCACATGCTTCCCCCAGCCCCCCCCCACTCCATTGCCCCACGTGCTCCCCCCAGCCCTCCTGCTCCTCCCCCCAGCCCCCTGCTCCATCACCAAACGTGCTCCCCCCAGACCCCCTGCTCCATCACCAAACACGTCCCCCCCCCACCGCCTGGATCCATTGCCCAATGTGCTTTCGCCTCCCTCCCCGGCTCCATCACCCAACGTGCTCCCCCCAGCTCCATCACCTGTGCTCCCCCCAGCCCCCCTGCTCCATCACCCAACATGCTTCCCCCCCCCAGTCTGGCTCCGTTGCCCAACGTGCTCCCCCCGCCTGGCTCCACCACCCAACATGCTCCCACACCCCCCTCCCACCAACCCCCTTCATACCCCTCCCCACTCCAGCCTGGCTCCATCACCCAACACGCCCCCCTGCCTGACTCCATCACCCCAGGTGTGCCTCCAGCAGCAGCAGTGGGTCCCAACACAGCCTCTGTCAGCCCACAGAGCACACCTGGCCCAATGGAATCCTTCCCATCTGCCCCAGTAACTAACCAGCAAAGGGTTCCTCAGGTCACCTCCTGGGAGCTCCCTCCCTCTCCAACATTCCCAAGACCAGCTGGAGGAGCAGCCTGCACTGCACCCCTGAGGGGCAGCCTGCACTGCACCCCCTGAGGGGCAGCCTGCACTGCACCCCCTGAGGGGCAGCCAGCACTGCACCCCCTGAGGAGCAGCCTGCACTGCACCCCTGAGGGGCAACCACCACTGCACCCCTGAGGGGCAGCCTGCACCCCTGAGGAGCAGCCTGCACTGCACCCCTGAGGAGCAGCCTGCACTGCACCCCTGAGGAGCAGCCAGCACTGCACCCCTGAGGAGCAGCCTGCACTGCACCCCTGAGGGGCAGCCTGCACTGCACCCCTGAGGGGCAGCCTGCACTGCACCCCTGAGGGGCAGCCTGCACTGCACCCCCTGAGGGGCAGCCTGCACTGCACCCCCTGAGGGGCAGCCTGCACTGCACCCCCCTGAGGGGCAGCCTGCACTGCACCCCTGAGGGGCAGCCTGCACCCCTGAGGAGCAGCCTGCACCCCTGAGGAGCAGCCTGCACCCCTGAGGAGCAGCCTGCACTGCACCCCCTGAGGGGCAGCCTGCACTGCACCCCTGAGGGGCAGCCTGCACTGCACCCCCTGAGGGGCAGCCTGCACTGCACCCCCTGAGGGGCAGCCTGCACCCCTGAGGGGCAACCACCACTGCACCCCTGAGGGGCAGCCTGCACTGCAACCCCCTGAGGGGCAGCCTGCACCCCTGAGGGGCAACCACCACTGCACCCCTGAGGGGCAGCCAGCACCCCATGCTGGAGGAGCAGCCTGCACCCCTGAGGAGTGGCCTGGACCCCTGAGGGGCAGCCTGCACCACACCCCTGAGGGGCAGCCCCACACCCCTGAGGGGCAGCCCCACACCCACCTCAACTGTGCTTTCACCTTCACTGCACTGATACAGAACATCCCTGCAGTTAGAGCACATCCCATGCAGTCATTAAGTCAAGGTTTAACTAGTCCTAAGATTAAACATCTTGAACATAGGGTGAAAAGTCTCATTTCAACCCCTGGAACTGTGACAAGCACCAGAAGTCCCTGGAAGAAAGTTGAAAAGCATGGAAAGGGGTATTACCTTACTTACTCTGTAGTTCCTGTATGGATCTGGGTCTGTGTACTGAACCCTGAAATTCTCATACTGCCCACCACGCCAGAACCGTTCTATTTCATAGTCATAATAGGGATCTGTATAAGGATCAAGCCTACAATGAGAAACAGGGAAGGTTAGAAAGGGAAATGTCACCTTGTCACCATACAGCAAGGCTACAGGCCTTACTCACTGTGCACTGACAAGTTAAAAACCACGTTCAACAGAGTATGACTGTCCCAAGAGGTTTATTTTCTACACATCCCAAACAGAAGCTGTCTCTTTTTTGGGTGGGTTTCTGGTTTTTTGGGGTTCTAAGTGAAGCTTATCAGAGAAAAGCACAAACCTTTCTTGATAAACACAGCAAAAAGAAGGTTCCCAACCCAATTCAGCCTTCAAATCAATGTGGTATAAACAGCAGGAGCACCCACAGCTCTTTACAGCCACTTCAGATGTCCACAAACACAATGGAACATGTTTTGCCTTGTTGATTTAGAGCTGTGCAGCCTGGCTGTGCACACACAAGGCATGTCAAGCACATTGGATGTGGAATGGAACATCACCTCCTCCTCCCCTGCCAGTGGAAGGTGATGGGTGCATCCCTCTTAGCTGGGAGAAGCTAAGCTTCAGGGGCAGGCCAGCAAGGTTCTGCTCCTGGACCTGGAATTACTCAGTGCAATGAGGTTATCCAGCACAAAAAAGAGGTGCCATCCCCCTTCCCCTCCCCCCTCCAGCACACACTTTGCTCAACTATAAATCCATATAATTGCTTTTGGGGAGGAAAAGGATGTGAACCCCACCCCCTCCTTAAACCTGCAGCCTTCCCCTCCTGGTAACAGTATTCCCTGGTTTTAATTCATATAACACATATAACCCTGCCAGCAACCTGGAACTGCCCACATCAGAGCTGCTGGGAAGATGGGGAGGTGGGTAGAGGAAAACTTCCAGGGCCACAGAGGAGCCAGTGGCAGAAACTAGGGTTACAAAGCAAGTGCTCCCCAATTCCAGACCATCTGCAATGAGACTCTGATGTACAAGAGGAATAAAGGCTCACTTTTGCATTTTAAGAAGTGCCAAATCACCTAAAAACAGGTTAAAAAGTGCTGCAAATTGAGCAGCAACTTGTATTTCTTCCAGTGTTTTTAAATCCCTTCTTTTAAGCTGAGGGAAAGGGAACCTGGGGATCATGAATACAGGAGCTCAATCCAGCAGCAAACTCCTGATGCCAACCAGACAACAGCCTGGATTGAGCAACATCAGGTGTTCACACACAAACACACACACACACACACACATAAAAACCACCCCAAGTTATGCCCAAAAACAAACCAAAAAGGAAACAATTTGCTTTTTAACCCAGCCTCAAATCCAAATCTCCCCATTCCCCATCCTGTGCACTTCCTCAAAAGACCAGGCAACCCCACTGTGTGCTTTGAGAATTCCTCAGGGGAATAATTGGTCTCCCCTCCCCCAAAAAAAAAATCAAAGATACCCCCAAATCCAGTTAATAAATCACCCAGCACACTTGATGGGACAGCAGTCTGTGGCCCTAGGAAGTTGGGAAAAAGTGGAATGGAGAGAGGAAAGGGAATATTTTCTTACAGTTGGAACAGTACTGGAAGCAAAGACCTGCTTACCCATAGTTAATGTTTTCTTTGATGTCCACCTCCCTATAGTTATTCAAAAAAGAAAAAGGGATTCATGAACTATTTCAGCCATCTCCACATGTCACAAGACAGTCCTGAAAGCATTCAAGTAACATCAACCAGCTGCACCACACACACTTCAGCTTGCTGCAAGGGATATGGTGTGGCTAAGTGTGTGCATGTGGGAGAAGGACAAAAAAAAATCATCATTTTCTAGAGTTTACAGCAGCAGCTTCATCACTTTTGCCTTTACACCCAATATAAAGCTATTTTAATGCCACAACCTGGTTATATAGGTGCTTGAATTTTCAGGAATTCCATTTATTTGATGATTTTCTTTCATATTGGCTACATGCAACACAGTTTTTCCTTCACTGTAGGAAAGAAAAGAAAGCTTTGCACCTAAAAGGGTTCTTACATCAGGGAGGCAGTGGCTTGAAACTACTAGAATGTTGAGGTTAGGTTTTGTAGATGAGCATAAAATAAAGATATTATAGGGCCAACTCACACAGAATATCCAAGGTGGAATTAAAAGCCTTCTCAGAGGAAGAGAAGATCAAGATACGGACAGATTTCCACAGGAAAAATATATATATATGGGGTAACTGCTTTGTTATAGGTGTCTTTGTAAGATGGGGAAAGGAACTGTACTGAACAGAGCTTCACCTGCTCCTTTTCAGCCCTGCTTTTGCTGTTTGCTCATTCTAAAACAGAACAACACCTTGGCAACACTTTCTCTGGGAGCAGAAATAATCCACAGCCTGAGTGTAGGAAGAGCAGAGGATGTGTAAGCAAGAGGGAAACTGAGATTCACCTGTATTCCTGTGCAATACCAGCTCCTCTCTCAAACCAACTGCTTTTCCATTCCATTTCTTAGCTCAAGAACTATCAAGGGCTGACCTATCTACCCTTGCACCTCCTTCTACCTGCTCTCCAGCATGACAGGAGCATGTCTGAGGTCTCCAATAATTTATGGTTTACCTACCTAAAAAAAAACCCCCAACCCCAACCACTTATCACACCTAAACACTTGTGCTTAGGGTGTTTGCTTTGGTTCAGGCCATGCCCTGCCAGCTAACACGTTTGCTTGCTGACCAGTGTCTTACTAAATGCTTTATCTGAGACTGGTTAGTGTTTAAGAGCAGCTGCTGGGCCAAAGCCTTTGTCAATAAATACTAAGGTAGTGGAGGGCAGGAGAGTGGCTGCACTGGAGCTCTTGGATGTTGAGCATCCTCCAGCTCTGCAGCCTCAGCTTTAGCAGCTTTCAAACTCTCCTGGGTGGGAATAACAAGAGGGGAAAAATAAGGTGGGAAGAACACCCTGGTGTGAGGTAGGCAATGGGTAACTAGATGATGTCCCTGAGGGACCCAATATTTAAGGTGCAAAAGTTTAAAGGGGACTGTAAAGGGAGCTGGTGATGGGCTGGAGTGAGAGGAGGCAGCTCATGTTTAGAATCATACAATGGCATGGGTTGGAAGGCTCACAGAGCTCCAACCCCCTGCCACAGGCAGGGACACCAACCTCAGGCCTGGAGCTACACAAGGTTGCCCAGGGCCCCAGCCAACCTGGCCTGGAACACCCCCAGGGATGGGGCACACACCCCCTCTCTGGGCAGCCCCTTCCAGCCCCTCACCACTCTCTCTGCAAAGAGTTTCCCTGTAATATCTAATCTAACCCTTCCTTCATTCCTTTAGCTCCATCCAGGACAAGGGGGATGGATTATCTGCCCTTTTAACAAGCTCATTTCCCTCCTGTTCCTCTGCTCCCTTCAGGCACTGGCAGGCTGCAGTGAGGTCCCCCCACAGCCTTCTCTTCTCTTCTCCAGGCTGACCCAGCCCAGCTCCCTCAGCCTCTCTCCATAGGGAGCTGCTCCAGCCCTCTGAGCATCTCCCTGGCTCCTCTGACCCCTCTCCAACAGCCCCACATCTCTCTTGTGTTGGGCCCCCAGCTCTGGACACAGGATCCAGCTGGGAGTTTTTAAACCAGTGGTCAACCTGCTTAGCAAAAGTCACTTTGAATTCCTGGGGGGAGCATTCCTCCCATGTACAGGAAGGATTTAAGCACCCCACACAACATCTCCCACCCCACAACCTCCCCCCCCCCAAGTCCCCTGGGCATCCCCAGGGCTGCATCTTACGCTGGGTCTCTGACGTCTCTGGTGATGCGGTAATTCCAGTCGCGGAAAAACTCGTTCTCCTTGTCAAACTCCCTCTCATCTTCCCCAATGGTCACAGTGAACCTCTTCTCCTCAAAGTCAGGCTCTTGTTCTTTTCTCATTGTTGCCTTTTTTAATACCTGCAGTGACAGCAAAGTCACAAAGCATTGGGAAGGGGCACAGAGAAATCGGGAGCATTCAGCAGGTTTCCCCAGGGAGCAACGTGCTCCTCCAGCTCAAGCACCTTTTACAGCCCAAATCTCACACACATGCAGGATACCAGAGTGTTCTAGACACAGAGATGGGTTCTGGAGGGATCTGGATTGGTTTCAGAAGTTCTCACACAATCACAAGGTTGGAAAAGGCCTTTAAGATCATCAGTCAACCCAACCATTCCCATTCTAAAGCTAAACGAGAACCCTGAAGGGTGGGACCCAGGGGGCCATGGGCAGCCTCTGCTCAGTGTCTGTGGGGACAGGACAAGGGGTGATGGGCTCAAGTTGGAGCACAGGGAGTTCCCCCCCAATGTGGGGAAGAACTTCTTCCCAGTGAGGGTGAGGGAGCCCTGGGACAGGCTGCCCAGGGGGTGTGGAGTCTCCTTCTCTGGAGAGATTCCAGCCCCCGACCTGTGTGCCCTGTCCTAGGGACCCTGCTTTGGCAGGGGGTTGGACTGATGGGCTCTGGAGGCCCCTTCCCACCCCTGTGATTCTGTGAGTCTGGGATTCCCTGCTTATTAAAAGGTGTTTGCTGATGCTTGGGAACTGGAAATAGGGCTGGAAACTCTATTTCTCTGTCAGAAACCCTGGTGTGACATCATCTTGATGTCCACTGAGCCACTGCAGCCCTTGCAGACACCTCCTGACCAGGTTCCTGCACGGTGATGTCAGGTGTTGGCAGCTCCTGTGGAGCTGTTCTCACAAGCAGCCCTGGTGAGGTGACCTGGGACCTGACAGTGGGACACATGACAGTGGGCTCAGGCAATGGTCAGCTGGGGGGAAAACCTAATCCTGGTGGGAACAGCAGCTTTTTCCTGGAGCTGGAAGGTTGCTCTGTGCTCTATCAGCTCCCATGGTCCTGAAACATGGTGGGACTGACAGGCTGGGGTGGAAGGAGTGAGGGCAGGAAATCACAGACCTAAGACATGGGACTCTGAAGTGTAACTGGTTGTGTTTCTTTTTCACACAGAGTCACCAGGCTGGAAAAGCCCTTTAAGATCATCCAGTCCAACCATTCCCACCCTGTGCTGCCCCAGAGCCCTGAGCACCTCATCTCCCCTCTGTTCAACACCCCCAGGGGTGACTCAGCCCCTCCCTGGGCAGCCTGTGCCACAGCCCCACAACTCTGCCAGGGAAGAACTTTGCCCTCCCAGCTGAGCTGACCCTGCCCTGGGGCAGCTTGAGCCCATTGCCCCTTGTCCCATCTCCTGTCCCCTGGCTGAAGAGACCACCCCCCACCTCTCTGCACCCTCCTGGCAGGGCAGGGGAGGTGGATGGGGAGAAGGGCTCCCCTCAGCCTCCTCTTCTCCAGGCTCAACCCCCCAGCTCCCTCAGCTGCTCCTCAGAGGATTTGCCCTCCAGCCCCTTCCCCAGCCTGGTTGCCCTTCTCTGGACTGGCTCCAGGACCCCCATGTCCTTCTGATGCTGAGGAGCCCAGAACTGGACCCAGCACTCCAGCTGCAGCCTCCCCAGTGCCCAGCCCAGGGGCACAATCCCCTCCCCAGACCTACTGGCCACACTGGGTCTGACACAAGCTGGGAATCTCCTTTGTGGAAGGCCTGACCTCAACACCCCCAAAGAGCTTAGGGCCACAGACCCTCCCCCCAAGCTTGTGTTAATCTAAAACACCAAATCTGGGTGCCAGCACCTCCTGAGGGTAGAGGAACCAGGCCCTCCAAGTTCCCAGGGGGGCATTTACCTCTTTAGCATGCCGGAGGCCTCTCTCCCAGGCGCTTTCTGTGGGAGGGTCTGGAGGGGGTGGAGGTAAGATTTCATCAACGACTGGCCCTCCCTGTTAGAAGAGGAAGGAGACAGACACTTGTTGTTAGTTTTAAGCAGCAAACACATGTAAATAGTGACCCCAGAGCACCTCCAGATACTCCAGAGACATATCAGGACGTGAGGACATGAAAACTATTCCCCTTTAGCAGCAGCTTCAAGACCACCTTTTCAAAACCAGCTGAGTATCTGATGGATGGCCTGGATTTTGCTGCAGTACTAGGTCAAATAAAGCCTTCATTTGTGGAGTGAGAGACAACACAATAAGCCCAGAAGCTACAGATTCACCAAAAAGAGGTGCATACCCAAGGGTTGGCTGGCATCAGGGGGTGTGGGCCGATGGGAGGAGCACCATTTGGGGAGAAGGGCTCAGGTTTGGAGATCAAGGAGTAGTTGCCTTTGTCATTCACACCAGGGTGAATAAACCGACAGTTCATGCCCCAAGTACAGTGACCTGTGGAGATAACAGCTCTGTTAGACCCCTGTGTGCCTACACCAAACACCCACTCAGCCCCACAAGCATTTAAAGAACAATGTTGCTTGAGACACACACTCTTCCCCCCTCTGGCTTTGTTGAGGTCCACATGGAACAACAGGGAGGACAAACAGATCCAACTGCAGAGGGACAAACGTACAGGAACCTTGTCTCAGTGGGGAGAAGAGAGGGATGGATGCAGACTCACCCCACCAAGCAGTAATAAGCCTATGAGCCCTTCAAGTTGTATGAATGACAAAGGAGAAGCTTTCCCTTTTACTGAAAACACCAAATATCACCTGAGAGCATCCAAAGCAGCACAGGGGGTTGAAAATAAACAGGGCTCTGGCAAGGCAGGAAGAACATCAAAGTTTTCCTCTCCAACCCACTCTGCAGGCTTGACAGCACAAAGCAGGGAAGGAGACATTGCTGCAGAGGGTGGCAGAGAGATCTGGGGCTGCTCAGAGCTTCAGGAACCAGCCCTGAAGAGATGGCAACACTCAGGAGTCTCTGCCAGGGTAGAAAGCTAATTGCCAACTTTAATTTAGCTTGCCATAGAAATATCACACCCCCCCCCCCATTTCTTTTCCTCCTCCTGGCAATCCACTTGACATCAGGCAAGAGGCATTTTGCAGGTTTCCCAGTAGATAACTGCACCACAAGGTCCTCACTGGGGCATTAGTACATTGGGTTTAGAGGGGATGGAGAGTTCACACTGCTGTGGCCCAAGGAGGAATCCCTGAGCTCAGCTGGCAGGGCAGCACGTCAGAAATCCACCCTGGACATGTCCCTCATGAGACCCAGATGAACCCTGAGCTGTGCTCTCAGTCCCAGGTACCACTGGGTGCTTTTGTACTGCCAGCCACCATGAGAGCACAAATCCCTTCACACAGCATCCCAGGCTGGGCTGGGCTGGGAGGGACCCCAAGGGTCCCAGAGCTCCAACCCCCTGCCACAGGCAGGGACACCAACCTCAGGCCTGGAGCTACACAAGGTTGCCCAGGGCCCCATCCAACCTGGCCTGGAACACCCCCAGGGACGGGGCACCCACCCCCTCTCTGGGCAGCCCCTTCCAGCCCCTCACCACTCTCTCTGCACAGAACTTCCCCCCAATCTCTCCTCTCCCCCTTCCCTCCTCCAGCTTCACTCCAGCCCCCTTGTCCTGCCAGTCTCTGCCCTTGAACAAGCTGATTCCCCTCCTGTTCCTCTGCTCCCTTCAGGCACTGGCAGGCTGCAGTGAGGTCCCCCTACAGCCTTCTCCCCCCTCCCCTCTTCGCTCCCTCTCCCCCCCCCCCTCCCCCCCTCTCCTCTCCCCTCTCCCCCCTCCTCTCCCCTCCCCTCCCCTCCCTTCTCCTCTCCTCTCCCCTCTCCCCTCTCCCCTCTCCCCTCCAGGCTGAACTGCCTGAGCATCAGTGCAGAGGTGCCAGACATGGACACAAACACTCCTAACAAAGCACTGAGGGGAACCATCACCCTGACAACTCAGGGCCCCACCAGCTCCTGGCTCACACCACCAGCCATCACAGCCCCTCAGTGCCCCTCAAACCCCCCAAGGACAGCCAGCAGAACGACCTGAAGGTCCCACAGGAGCAGCACCCGATCTCCCTGGTGGCACCCCAGCCTTTAGGGAGTGAGTGAGGCTGGATGTCAACACTCCCTGAACCCAGGCCAAACCAAAGCCAAACCCACCCCCCCCAGCAGCAGATTCTGCAACCTGAACTTTGACCTTGGCAAATATTTCTCCCCTGCCTGGGTGTGCACATCACATTAAGGATCCAGGAACAGCCAGCTCCCCTTGCTGAGGGATTTCCCTGTTCCTGTCTCAGCAGAGGATTTGATACAGGAAAGACTTTGAGGAAGCCAAGGATGTGCTGTCTGCTGGGCCCAGCTCAGGAAAGCCCCTGAGCAGCTCCTTACAGTGCTGACCTAAGGAGGGGGAGACTCCACCTTGCTTCTCCACCCTCCTCTTCGTTGCAGAGTCTCATCAGTTGGCTCATGGGGGATTGGAAATAAAACCAAGTTGAGGAACAAGCATGAAAGGAGGGGAAGTTGAAGGAAGAGAGCTACAGTTGAAATAAGGTGAATTTACACAGCTTACTCTGCACAGCACAATTCTTAAAAAATCACAGGATGGTCTAAAATAGACAAAATTGGTGGCTGGATGAGCTTGGGGAATGTTCTGGTAATAGGAGTCAACTGTTCTGGGCTCCTCACCCTGAGCCAGCCCTGGGCTCCTCACCATCAGAAGGACATGGGGGTCCTGGAGCCAGTCCAGAGAAGGGCAACCAGGCTGGGGAAGGGGCTGGAGGGCAAATCCTCTGAGGAGCAGCTGAGGGAGCTGGGGGGGTTGAGCCTGGAGAAGAGGAGGCTGAGGGGAGACCTTCTCCCCATCCACCTCCCCTGCCCTGCCAGGAGGGTGCAGAGAGGTGGGGGGGGTCTCTTCAGCCAGGGGACAGGAGCTGGGACAAGGGGCAATGGGCTCAAGCTGCCCCAGGGCAGGGTCAGCTCAGCTGGGAGGGCAAAGTTCTTCCCTGGCAGAGTTGTGGGGCTGTGGCACAGGCTGCCCAGGGAGGGGCTGAGTCACCCCTGGGGGTGTTGAACAGAGGGGAGATGAGGTGCTCAGGGATCTGGGGCAGCACAGGATGGGAATGGTTGGACTGGATGATCTTAAAGGGCTTTTCCAACCTTGTGATTCTGTGTGAAAAAGAAACACAACCAGTTACACTTCAGGGTTCCATGTCTTAGGTCTGTGATTTCCTGCCCTCACTCCTTCCACCCCAGCCTGTCAGTCCCACCATGTTTCAGGACCATGGGAGCTGATAGAGCACAGAGCAACCTTCCAGCTCCAGGAAAAAGCTGCTGTTCCCACCAGGATTAGGTTTTCCCCCCAGCTGACCATTGCCTGAGCCCACTGTCATGTGTCCCACTGTCAGGTCCCAGGTCTCCTCACCAGGGCTGCTTGTGAGAACAGCTCCACAGGAGCTGCCAACACCTGACATCACCGTGCAGGAACCTGGTCAGGAGGTGTCTGCAGGGTCTGCAGTGGCTCAGTGGACATCGAGATGATGTCACACCAGGGTTTCTGACAGAGAAATAGAGTTTCCAGCCCTATTTCCAGTTCCCAAGCATCAGCCAACACCTTTTAATAAGCAGGGAATCCCAGACTCTCAGGATCACAGGGGTGGGAAGGGGCCTCCAGAGCTCATCAGTCCAACCCCCTGCCAAAGCAGGGTCCCTAGGACAGGGCACACAGGTCGGGGGCTGGAATCTCTCCAGAGAAGGAGACTCCACACCCCCTGGGCAGCCTGTCCCAGGGCTCCCTCACCCTCACTGGGAAGAAGTTCTTCCCCATGTTGGTGTGGAACTCCCTGTGCTCCAAATTACAGCCATTGCCCCTTGTCCTGTCCCCACAGACACTGACAAGAGGCTGCCCATGGCCCCCTGTGTCCCACCCTTCAGCTATTGATCCCCATTGATCAGATCCCCTCTCAGTCTCTTCTCTCCAGGCTGAACAGCCCCAGCTCTCTCAGCCTTTCCTCCCAGGGGAGATGCTCCAGGCCCTTCAGCATCTCCTCAGCCTCCTCTGGACTCTCTCCAGGAGATCCCTGGCTGGTTGATCCCAGGGAGCCCAGCACTGGACACAACACTCCAGCTGGGGCCTGAGCAGGGCAGAGGTCACACAGGCTGATGTCCAGATGGGTCTTGAGTATCTCCAGAGAAGGAGACTCCACACCCCCTGGGCAGCCTGTCCCAGGGCTCCCTCACCCTCACTGGGGAAAAGTTCCTCCACAAGAAGTAGGGAAGCAAGATGGATGTGGGGATACAAGAAACAACCCCGTTTCAGCAGGACACCAGCATGGTAAGAAGTAACAAGTTCTTCCCAGTTCTGTTTTCCAGGGAATTACCTCTATTCACTACCTGGTTGTTAAACCAGCCCAAGAAGTTTTCCTCTGTGCTGTTCTACCACCAGCAAGTTCTCCTTTACTTGCTTCCACCAGCTCACCACCCTTAGGAAGGGTAAAGCCACCTTTGTATATTAGATTTATATAAATCAAGCAACCGGCCACCAAGGAGCTGGAAGGTGACACTGAAGACACCTGGGGTTGAGCTGATCATGTAGACAACACCTTCAAGAGGTACAGAGCCAGACAAGAACCATCTCTGGTGTTCTACCACCCTTCCAGAGCCTCGTTACCTTTCATGAAGAAGCGGCAGGTGGGACGTGGCCTCACTTTCCTGTCACTGGGGTCTTTAACTTCTCCTTCTTCTAAGTCATCATCCTGGAACAGACAGACAAACTGACAGTTCCCCTGGGGCATTTTCAGCTGCGACTTGACATTTTCACAATCAGTCAGGTGAAATATCAGTCGCTGAAAACACACCCTGGAGCAAAGCACAAGAGAAGGAGCAGGAAGGAGTTACAGTAACACCCCAAGGGCTTCACAACCTGCTGCTGCCAACTGGGAGGTGTGTGCACAGTGGTGTTTGAAAGGTGCCTCCAAACCCCTTCAGGGATTATGGACACCTTGGTGCCAGTACCACACACTATCGTTTCACATGGGAGATACTGGACTGTCCCCTGCTCAGAGCTTGTGTGATGGAATCCCAGACTGGGCTGGACTGGGAGGGACCCCAAGGATCACAGAGCTCCAACCCCCTGCCACAGGCAGGGACACCAACCTCAGGCCTGGAGCTACACAAGGTTGCCCAGGGCCCCAGCCAACCTGGCCTGGAACACCCCCAGGGACGGGGCACCCACCCCCTCTCTGGGCAGCCCCTTCCAGCCCCTCACCACTCTCTCTGCACAGAACTTCCCCCCAATCTCTCCTCTCCCCCTTCCCTCCTCCAGCTTCACTCCAGCCCCCTTGTCCTGCCAGGCTCTGCCCTTGAACAAGCTGATTCCCCTCCTGTTCCTCTGCTCCCTTCAGGCACTGGCAGGCTGCAGTGAGGTCCCCCCACAGCCTTCTCTTCTCTTCTCCAGGCTGACCCAGCCCAGCTCCCTCAGCCTCTCTCCAGAGGGAGCTGCTCCAGCCCTCTGAGCATCTCCCTGGCTCCTCTGACCCCTCTCCAACAGCCCCACATCTCTCTTGTGTTGGGCCCCAGCTCTGGACACAGGATCCAGCTGGGGGAGGGCAGAGCAGAGAGGGACAATCCCCTCCCTGTCCCTGCTGCCACCCCTCTGCTGATGGAGCCCAGGATCCCATCACCTTCCCAGCTGCAGGAGCCACTGCTGCTCAGGGGGAGTTCCTCACCCCTCCATGACCCCCAGGTCCTTCTCACAGGGCTGCTCCCCAGCAGCTCTTCTCCCAGGCTGTGTCTGTGTCTGGGATTCCTCCAGCCCCAGTGCCACCCCTGACCCTGCAGTGTTGAACCTCTCTAGGTTCACCCTGGCAAATCCTCCCTATTCAGCTCAAGCCATTTCTTTGTGTTCACTGAGTTAAAACACACAGTGCTACTCCTGCCACCATTCAATAACTCCTGTATTATGCCATGATTAATAATAATTAACCCCATACAGACATCACACACCTATACATTGAGTTCTGAAGGATGCTAATTACAATAAGTAATTCTAAAACCCTTCCCCCAAGCTTCTCAGGGGTGGAAAAAAAGAAGCCAGAGGCGTTTCTCCCAGCCCTCCCCATCAACAACTCAATGTCTTCCTCTCTACTCCTCAGTTCCACACAGGAGCAGTGAATCTGTTCTAAGAAAACCCCACAGTATCCTCAGGAGAAATTCTGCCAGATGGAGTGTCCTGGGTTCAGGGAGTCTCTCACATCCACACACATGCATGTACACATGCACACACATGTATGTGCATATAGATTCAGTCTGTGGACGTTTCCTCCGAGTCTGTCGGTTTCGTTCAGTCCACGATTCTCAGGCTCACTGGTCCCTCTGTCACAACATTGTACATAGAAATTACTTCAATACTTCAAAGATTAAGAACCACAGGGGATGAGTGTGAAAGAAGAGTCATGAGATATTTCCAGAATCAAGTTGTTGGGAGGTTCTGAGGTACCAGCCTCTGTCTTTGTTCCCAGGGAAGAACAAAACCCCTTTACTGGCTTCATTATGCAGCACTTGCAAAGACAAAAGGAGCTAAGAAGAAGTGGGGATGCATGCAAAGGCATCCAGAGAATGGCTTGGGTTGGAAGGGACTTCAGAGCCCATCCAGTCCCACCCTGCAGTGAGCAGGGACATCTTCACTAGAGCAGGGCACTCAGAGCCACATCCACCCTGACCTTGGATGTCTCCAGGGATGGGGCCTCCACCACCTCTCTGGACACCCTGTGCCAAGGATCCACCACCCTCAGAGGGAAGAACTTCTTCCTCATGTCTCATCTAAACCTCCCTGCTCTAGTTTAAACCCATTGCTGCTCATCCCATCACTCCATGCCCTTCCTCATACCCAACCTAAACCTCCCCTTTTCCAGCTTAAACCCATCCCCCCTCATCCTATCTCTCCATGCCCTTGGAACAGCTCTTCCCAGCTTCCTACAGGCACCTTCAGGGATTGGAAGGGGCTCTAAGGTCTCCCTGGAGCCTGCTCTTCCCCAGGCTGAACAACCCCAGCTCTCTCAGCCTGGTTTCAATGGGGAGCTGCTCCAGCCCTTGGATCATTTTTGTAGCCTCCTCTAAACCCTCTCCAACAGGTCCACATCCTCCTTGTGCTGAGGGCTCCAACACACCCAGGGAGCTGTCAGGACTATCTGGCAAGGAAATGAGTTATTCATCCTAAAAGGCACCCCAGCATTCCCTCACTCTGCCTCCATCTCCCTGCCATGGAGCATCTCAAGAGGGAGCATCTGGCAGAGCCCTTCCCTGCCCATGGTGATCACAGTGACCCTGCAGCAGGGACAGCAGTTGTCTGTGTGGGGGGATAAAAAGATGAAGAAAGTTGGGTACTTTGATCATTTTAACAGCTGGAAAGGAGGGAAAAGACAATAATCCACATCCCTGGGCTGTAGATAAACAAAGGACCCAGGGAGAGATGGGCTAACAGCCTCTCCTGCCACCTTCCTCTGAGGGCAAGGCAAGGAGAGCTCTCCCAAATGAGGGTGGGTTTGAAAGGCTACCCATCAATCCAAATTAAAATCTGCATTAATGTTCCCCTTCCTCCAAGGCAGAGCTCTGAAAAGCAGACTAAAAGGCAGAGATTTAAGAGTTTCCCACCCCCCCACCCTCCCTCCCTCCCTCCAAGCCAGGGATGGCATTCAATGGTGTGTGAATGGTATAACCAGCCCAACTGGGCTCCTTTCAAAGGAGCCATGTGAAGCCTTTGCAAACTCTGTACTTGAACAAAAGGGGATGTATTTATTTCTGGGAGGTCTCCTTGGAATCAGGCAGCTGGGAACCCTGTTATGAGTTCATGTATGAAAACCAGAGTAGAGATTCATCTTGTGCTTTGTAAGGAGACAGCTCCCAAGAATGCCTTCAACTCCATTCATATTTTAATCAAGAAGCAGGAGTGGAGTGTCAGGACTCCAGGAATTTGATTTCCCCTCCTTTTCCCTCCTCCTGCTTGGACACATCACACTGAAATTCTTTCTAATGGAATTAGAATGAAGCAAAACCTCTGGAAAGTATAAAAGAAATACTCAGAGGGGGGAAAAATGCTCAAGAAAATCACCTGTTGGGATGGGCATGAAGAAGGAAAATAACATCACCTGTTTTTAAAGAAATACAAGTGGTCAAAGCACCATGAGAGTAGAAACCACAGAGCTCTTCAATGAAAAGGGAGGAGGATCTCTCCAGTGAGGCCCCACCAGCTTCTCCAGTATGTGGCCAGGTCAGCTTACAGCTATGGGGACTGGAAGGCAACACCTTCTCCCAGGTCTGAACCCTTTCCAGTGGTGATGCCCACCCACTGCAAGTCTGGCACCAACAGCCAGGAGCTGAACTGGCCCAGTGCTTTGCAGTGGCTCCTCCTCTTTGCACTCCTCCTCTGTCTGGATTCAAGGAAGGTGTCCAGCAGAGCAGGAGCCCACCAGAGGGTTTCTACCCTCAGAACTGCTTTGTGCTGTTTAGTTCTGCCTGGAAAAGGTACATGGGTTTTAGGCTGTATTAAATCCAGCTGCCACACTGCAGTGCTTCCACCTCAAGGCAAACCTGGATGAGGAGTGCTAATTGCCTTAATCACTACTGCAATTAAGCACAGAATCTCCTGAGCTGGCAGGGACCCATAAGGACCATCCAGTCCTACTCCTGGCTCCACACAGCCCAGTCAGGGCACTGAGGGCATCACCCAGATGCTTCTTGCCCCCAGCTCAGCTCAGGGCTGTGACCCCTTCCCTGGGGAGCCGGTGCCAGCACCCAACCCCCCTCTCAGGACTGAACCTCTTCCTGACACCCAGCCCAAACCTCCCCTGTCACAGGTTCTGTCCCTGGTGCCCAAAGAGAGGAGAGAGCTCAGCACCTGCCCCTTTGCAGCTCTCCATTCCTCTCAACAGCCCTGCTCATTCCCAGCTGTGAACCAGCAGCTACTGGGACCACACCCCCCCTCTGCACATCACCCAAACCATATGTGCCACATCAGGCACTTTCCAGAAAGCCCAGCACCCCCCAGTCCTCTTCCAGGCACCCAAATGCTGCTGGAGCCCAACACACTGCTTCAACCTGGGGACTCCCCACACACACCCAACCCCTCAACTACAGCCACCACCCTCCAGCACCAGCCTCTCAACCCACACTGACCAGACAGCTTCTGAAGGTCTAACCCACAGCTAAGTCCTTCACTGCCAGCATCATGCAAAAGCCCACCAAGAGCTGGGGCAGAGCAGGTTGTTAAAGCCCTGGAACCTTTCCACAGTGAATGGGAACAAAGCTTATTTGTGGTGGCTCTGTTTGACACATGGTTTGCCTACAGTACGTGGCACCAGGCATCCCAGCCACTGAGTTTAGGAGTTGGCCTTACCTCCAGTGAGAAAGGGTGGTACTTGCATGCTGGGGACACAGTTAGCACAGAGATTCACCTCAAAGAACAAAGAGGGCATGGCAGTCTAGAGTCAAACACAGAGAGGAGGACAGGTCTCTCCCTGCAGGGCTCTGCCCACCTCAGACCAAGTCCTACTTACATCAATTTCTCCATCATCAATTTCTCCATCATCTTCTTCTTTCTTCTTCTCCTTGAGGGGGTCCTGGCCATCCTTTTCATCATCACTTTTACCACTGGATTTTTTCTCATCTTCATGGGCATCATCTCCTTTCTCCTCTTCCTCATCCTCCTCCCCAGCAGCTTTCTCCCCATCCTCCTCCACAGCAGCAACACTCGGTTCCTCAGGAACTTCCTCATCATAGTCCAACTCGTGCTCATCCAGCTCACGGGTGACAGAGGATGCTTCATCACCAAGGTCATTTGCACGCTCCTCCTCCTCTCCTTTGCCAGCTGGAGGACTCTTCAGCTCCCCACCCTGCTCGTTGTTGTCAGACTCCTGAGACTTGGTTTCACTCAAGCGGTCTTCTTCATCTGAGTGGTTCTCCTCTTCACCATGGCTCAGTCCCCGGGCTGCATCCTCATCTTCCTCTCCCAGGATGCTGCCTTGCCCACCCTCTCCATCAAGCTCCCGGTCTGAACCGCTCTCCTTCAAGACTTCATCCTCAGAAAGCTGCTGGTCCTCTTCAGCAGGAGAGCAGGGGTTTTGCTCAGGGCTGTCAGACACGTCCATCAGTACCTGATAGTCTGCAGGGGGATGGAAACAACACGTGTTACAGGGAAGCAGGCTGGGAAATGGACATGGGTTCCCCCTGCAGGATCTGGAGCCTGGTATTTTACCTCCTGAAGGAGGAAAGGTTGCTTGAATTCATGGGTATGGTTTATCACAGTACCCTCAAGAAGGAAGAATGGACTTTAAACTGCATAAAGAACTGATTCCACTAAAATATAGAGCTTAAACTGCATAAAGAACTGATTCCACTGAAGTATGGAGCTTGAATTGCATGAAGAACTGATTCCACTCAAGTATGGAGCTTGAACTGCATGAAGAACTGATTCCACTAAAGTATGGAGTCTAAACTGCCTGAAGAACTGATTCCACTAAAATATAAAGCTTAAACTACGTGAAGAACTGATTCCACTGAAGTATGGAGCTTGAATTGCATAAAGAACTGATTCCACTAAAGTATGGAGTCTGAACTGCCTAAAGAACTGATTCCAGTAAAGTATGGAGCTTGAACTGCCTAAAGTATGGATCTTAAACTGCATAAAGAACTGATTCAACTGAAGCATGGAGTCTAAACTGCTTGAAGAACTGATTCCACTAAAATATAGAGCTTAAACTGCATAAAGAACTTATTACTGCAGCATGGAGCTTGAACTGCATAAAGAACTGATTCCACTGCAGCATGGAGCTTGAACTGCATAAAGAACTGATTCCACTGAAGCATGGAGTCTAAACTGCCTGAAGAACTGATTCCACTAAAGAGTATGGAGTTTAAACTGCATAAAAAACTGATTCCACTAAAGTATGGAGCCTGAACTGCCTAAAGAACTGATTCCAGTAATGTATGGAGCTTGAACTGCATGAAGTATGGATCTTAAACTGCATGAAGAACTGATTCCACTGCAGCATGGAGCTTGAACTGCATGAAGAACTGATTCCACTAAAGTATGGACCTTAAGCTGCATAAAAAACTGATTCCACTAAAGTATGGAGCTTGAACTGCATGAAGAACTGATTCCACTAAAGAGTATGGAGTTTAAACTGCATAAAGAACAGATTTCACTGAAGTATGGAGCTTGAACTGCCTAAAGAACTGATTCCACTGAAGTATGGAGTATGAACTGCATAAAGAACTGATTCCACTGAAGCATGGAGCTTGAATTGCATAAAGAACTGATTCCACTAAAATATAGAGCTTAAACTGCCTAAAGAACTGATTCCACTGAAGTATGGAGCTTGAACTGCATAAAGAACTGATTCCACTTAAGTATGGAGCCTGAACTGCATAAAGAACTGATTCCACTAAAATATAGAGCTTAAACTGCATGAAGAACTGATTCCACTGAAGTATGGAGTGTGAAATGCATAAAGTATGGATCCTAAACTGCCTAAAGAACTGATTCCACTCCTGTCCCAGAGCAGGTGAGAGTGTGCTCACAGTGACAGAGGTTGGAATTTCATCTACAGGCTGTGATGGGTGAGGCTGCCCAAGCCCCCCTGCCCAAGCACTGCCAGGAATCCCAGCCTCCTCAGCCCAGGCACCATTTCTCCTGTGAATGAGTGGGCTTCAGGTCCCAGGGCTGGGTTTGCAGGTGTCATTTCTAACTACAAACCCACAGACCCTGAAAAGGGCCATGAGAGGGCAACACACAGTGATACTGGGAAAACCCAACATCACTGTGTATCTACCCTGCACCCAGGATAGGTGTGAAAGCAAGGACAGCAGGCAGCCATGAGAACTCTGGGATTTTTAATCAGGTTTGATGAATTGACATCTAATTTCCACCCTCTTTATATAGTCAAGATTCAAAATTGTTTCCAGGCAGCAGCTCAACTCCCTGTCTGCACCAGGTGCTTTTGCTAGGAGCTCAGTATGAACACCACCCTGGGATGAAGGAGTTAAAAATTAGGTATCTGCTAGAGTAAGCACAGTAAATGCAACAGAGAGGGGCAAGAGGCAAAGGAGGAACCCCCCCAACACATACATCTATCTATTTTACTTCAGAAAACAACAAAAGACCCAACCCATGAATGACAGCAGAACTGTCTGACCCAAGGAACTGGTTAAGCCATCTCTTACTGGGAAGATTACCAGTTCACCTCCAGATCAAAGCCTGTGGTGATTAAAAACTCACACCCTTGGGCTGTGGTTTAGTGCTGCAGCATGTCCTTAGCACTATAAACAATGACAGTCACAGAATCACAAAGCTGGAGGGGTGGGAAGGGACCTGGAGAGCTCCTGGGGTGCAACCCCCCTGCCAAAGCAGCTCCCCAGCTCATACTGCACAGGTCAGTGTCCAGATGGGGCTGGAATCTCTCCAGAGAAGGAGACTCCACACCCCCTGGGCAGCCTGTCCCAGGGCTCCCTCACCCTCACTGGGAAGAAGTTCTTCCCCACATTGGGGGGGAACTCCCTGTGCTCCAACTTGAGCTCATCACCCCTTGTCCTGTCCCCACAGACACTGAGCAGAGGCTGCCCATGGCCCCCTGGGTCCCACCCTTCAGCTATTGATCCCCATTGATCAGATCCCCTCTCAGTCTCTTCTCTCCAGGCTGAACAGCCCCAGCTCTCTCAGCCTTTCCTCCCAGGGGAGATGCTCCAGGCCCTTCAGCATCTCCTCAGCCTCCTCTGGACTCTCTCCAGGAGATCCCTGGCTGGTTGATCCCAGGGAGCCCAGCACTGGACACAACCCTCCAGCTGGGGCCTGAGCAGGGCAGAGCAGAGGGGGGGATGGCACAAGAACAGACAGCTCAGATGGTCCCAGCAGCTCTGGGAGCAGGAAGGCACTGGGTGCCCTGGAAAAAAACCACAGAGCTTGACAGAGCCACCAGCTTCAATCCTGAAATCCCTACAGATCATCACTCAGAGGCAATACCTGAATGCACAGACAGATCCTGTGCCCCCCACAAGGACCTCACAGCCCCTGGGGGGGTCATGGGAGGGATGTGAAGGAAAAAAACCAAGGGAAGTCTTTGCTTCAGGGAGGAATCTTCCTCTCTGGGATAGGAAGGAGAAAACTCTACCACTTTCCAACAGCCAAACAGCCTGATGAGAAATCAGAGGGTTTGTGTTAATCAGACACGTGGAAACCAGAGGTTAATGAGAGGGGAAAGGTTCTGGAGCATGGCTTAAGTCAAGGAGGGGTGAAGAGTGAAGGAGAATGAATGGGAAACAGCCCTGACAGGGCAGGCAAGAGGAGAGACAGGCCACAGAAAGACTTTGGGAAGAAAGAAGTGGGAAACAGAAGCACCAGGCAGGAATGGCAGCTGGGAAAAACAGGGAAGAGTAACCACAAGAGGAGGAGAAAGCAACAAAATGCTTTGTGATCCAGGAAAGGAGCATCACAGGACAATGAAAAGATGAGCAGAACAAGTGAAAAGCCCCCAGTCCTTTGTTTCCAATGAAACCATGGTCATTAGCAGGGTTAATTAACTAAATACACCCTCATCTGCCATCCCTGGAGGAGCACAGCCTTTGAAGAAACATGGAAACCCTCTGGCAGGGGGAACCTGGGGACTGAAACTCAAAGGGAATCAGAGAATCCCAGCCTGGTCTGGGTTGGAAGGGACCCCAAGGGTCCCAGAGCTCCAACCCCCTGCCACAGGCAGGGCCACCAACCTCAGGCCTGGAGCTACACAAGGTTGCCCAGGGCCCCAGCCAACCTGGCCTGGAACACCCCCAGACACGGGGCACCCACCCCCTCTCTGGGCAGCCCCTTCCAGCCCCTCACCACTCTCTCTGCACAGAACTTCCCCCCAATCTCTCCTCTCCCCCTTCCCTCCTCCAGCTTCACTCCAGCCCCCTTGTCCTGCCAGTCTCTGCCCTTGAACCAGCTGATTCCCCTCCTGTTCCCTCTGCTCCCTTCAGGCCCTGGCAGGTAACAGAGCTGAAAGCAGCTGGAGTTTGTTTTCATAACTGATTTTCCTACAGCTGGAGCACTCACAGCTCTTCCTCCTGCTCCCCAGCAGCAAAGCCTACCTATGAATTATCAGCACCACAGTCCCAGGGCAGAAAACACCACGACTGTTCCTGCTTTCTGGAAGAATCAGGAATAATCCTGCTCTAGAGTCTAATTTTGGGTCAGAAGCTTGGGATCAGACCTCTTGCCAAGAGTTGTCTTGATTAGGCCATGAGCTTTTTTCTCTTGGTCTAGGCAAAGCTTAGGAAGGAGCAAGGGCCTCACAGCTTGGAGGTGCTGCTGTTGCTACAGCCACAGCAACTGTGAGCAGCTGGTTCAGAAGAGCTGAGATACCAGTGGCAGGAAAAGAAAGTGTTGTTAGCATGGATGCTGCAAGGAACAGCTCTGAGAAGAGACAGCCCTGCTGAAGCTGCTTGCAGGGGGAATTCAGATCCCCTGCAGCTGCTCCCTCAGAGCCCTCACCAAGCCAAGGATAGGTCCCAGCAGAGAGAAACACCTCCCAGCTCCTGCTGTGTGCCCAGCACAGACCAGTGTCACACTGGTGATGCACCCACCCATTGCAGGATGGACCCCCAGAAGCAGCTGGTGCTGCAAGGGGGGGTTCCTGGTCCCTCTCTTACCTCCCAGGGCCTCCTGCCAGGCTGAGGTGCTTCTGCTGAGCCCCCTGGGGCTGAGGCTGCTGGAGCTCTCCCTGTTCCCACCTGTCTGGGGAAGGGGGCAACAGTCAGAGCTGCCTGTGCTCCTGGGGTCTGACTGCCCCCCAGAAAGCAAGCTCTACCCCCTGCCAGCACCCCCCTCCCCTTGAGGCCACCCCCCTCCCTAACACCCAAAACTAAAGCTTCCCCCAGGCTGCTGCTGCCCCACCTCAGCACCCCCCCCCCCCCCCCCCCAGAATAAGGCTCCATCCCCAAGCACCCCCCAGCAAACGGGGCAGCCCAAAGACCCCTGCAAACCAGAGGCTCACCATGGAGCACCCCATGCTCCCCCCCAACCCCTACGTGCTGCCCCCCTCCCCAAACCCCCCTCCCCAAAGTAGGGCCCATCCCAAATCACCCCCCTACCAAACAGGGCACCCCTCCCTAAAGACCTCTGCAAACCAGGGGCTCAGCATGGAGCACCCCACGCTCCCCCCCCCACCCCTCCCCAACACCCCCCTCTCCAAATCCCCCTCCCCAAAGCAGGACCCATCCCCAATCACCCCTTACCAATCAGGGCACCCCAGGCGCTCCCCCCCCCCCCCACCCCTACGTGCTACTCCCCTCCCCAAAGCAGGGCACATCCCCAATCACCCCCTACCAAACGGGGCACCCCTCCCTAAAGATCCCTGCAAACTAGGGGCTCACCACGGAGCACCCCAAGCTCCCCCACCACCCTTATGTGCTACTCCTCTCCCCAAACCCCCTCCCCAAAGCAGGACCCATCCCCAGTCACCCCCTACCAAACAGGGCACCCCTCCCTAAAGACCCCTTCAAACTAGGGGCTCACCACGGAGCACCCCAAGCTCCCCCACCACCCCTATGTGCTACTCCTCTCCCCAAATCGGGACCCATCCCCAAGCACCCCTCCCCCAAGACCCCTCCAAACCAGGGGCTCACCATGGAGCACCCCACACTCCCCCCCCAACCCCTATGTGCTATGCCCCCCCAAACTCCCCTCCCCAGCACCCCACGCTCCCCCATCACCCCTACGTGCTACCCCCCTCCCCAAACCCCCCTCCAAAGCAGGACCCATCCCCAATCACCCCCTACCAAACGGGGCACCCCTCCCTAAAGGCCTCTGCAAACTAGGGGCTCAGCATGGAGCACCCCACGCTCCCCCCCCCACCTCTACGTGCTACTCCTCTCCCCAAATCCCCCTCCCCAAAGCGGGACCCATCCCCAAGCACCCCTCCAAACCAGGGGCTCACCATGGAGCACCCCACGCTCCCCCATCACCCCTACATGCTACCCCCCCTCCCCAAACCCGCCTCCAAAGCAGGACCTATCCCCAATCACCCCCTACCAAACGGGGCACCCCTCCCTAAAGGCCTCTGCAAACTAGGGGCTCACCATGGAGCACCCCACGCTCCCCCCCCACCCCTACGTGCTACCCCCCCTCCTCAAACCCCCCTCCCCAAACCAGGCCCCGCCGCCAGGCCCGCCCCGCCCTCCTCAGCACCCCCACCGACAACAACCCCTCCCCGGTGCCACCACCCCCCCCCCAACCTCTCCCGCCAGAGCCGCCGCCCCTCCCTTCACTCCCGGGGCCTCTCTCCCCGGTTCCACCAGCTCCCGGGGGTGGGGGTTTGTGCTCCCCTCCCCCCATCCCCAGCGCTAGGCCGCAACCGGCGCCCGCCCAGCGTTAGCCCCACAGGCACCAGCTCACCTGGACGGCTGGAGGGGATGAGCTAGGGCGGCTTGAGCCGGGAAGGGAAGGGAGGGAAAGGGGGGAAGCGGAGGGGAGGAGGGGGGGGAAGGGGAAAGAAGGAGGCGGCGAAGCGGTGGCGGGGGCTACGGCGTGGAACGGGACCGGGCCTCTACTGGCGGCGGCGGCGGCGGCGCAGGGCGGCCATGGCGTGACGTCATCCAAGCGCGACGGCCTGCGGGCTCGGCTCGCCTCTCTCGCTCCCCCCCCCCCCCTCTTCTTCCGGGCGCGGGCGCGGGCGCGCGTCCCCTTTAAGGGTTCCCCCCCCCGCCCCGCCCGCGCCTTAAAGGGGACGCGCAGGGAGGGGAGGGAGGGAGGGAGAGAGGGAGGGAGGGAGGGAGGAGGGGGTGTGGGAGGCTGGGGGATGGAAGAGGCGGGGGGGAAGGGGGATTTGGAGGGGGGGGAAGGGAGATGGGGGGGGGATGTGCACGGGATGGGGGGGGGGAAGGTGGGTAGGGGTGTGACAGCACACGGGTGTGGCTGTACAGACAGGCGACACAGCCCCGTGTGGCTGTACAGACACTGTACACGCGTGTGTGTGGCTGTACGGACAGGCACTGCACACACATGTGGATGTACAGACAGACAACACCCCCCCCGTGTGGCTGTACACACACTGCACACACTGTATACACTGTACAGCCACACGCGTGAGCGGTGTCTGGCTGTACACACACTGCACACACGTGTGGCTGTACAGACAGACACTGCACACACTCGTGTGGCTGTACACAGACTGCACATGCATGTGGCTGTACACACAGACACTGCACACGTGTGGCTGTACACACACCACACACGTGTGTGGCTGTACACACACTGCACACAAGTGGCTGTACACACAGACACTGCACATGCGTGTGGCTGTATAGCCAGACACTACACACACACGTGTGGCTGTACACACACTGCACGCACTGTACACACTATACAGCCACATGCGTGAGCGGTGTCTGGCTGTACACACACTGCACATGCATGTGGCTGTACACACACTGCACACATGTGGCTGTACAGCCAGACACTGCACACACGTGTGGCTGTACACACACTGCACACACTATACAGCCACATGCATGAGCGGTGTCTGGCTATACACACACTGCACACGTGTGTGGCTGTACACACACTCCACACACTGCACACACTGTACAGCCACACACGTGAGCGGTGTCTGGCTGTACAAGCACTGCACACACATGGCTGTACACACAGACACTGCACACGTGTGTGGCTGTACACACACTGCACACACACACGTGGCTGTACAC
Source organism: Laterallus jamaicensis coturniculus (assembly GCA_022605575.1). NCBI lineage: Eukaryota > Metazoa > Chordata > Aves > Gruiformes > Rallidae > Laterallus > Laterallus jamaicensis. The sequence continues at coordinate 55,590 of JAKCOX010000150.1, forward strand.
ACACCGCACACACACATGGCTGTACAGCCAGACACCGCACAGGCCTGGCTGTGCATGGAGACACAGGGGTGAGTGCTGTGTGACACGCTGGGGTACGGACACGCGTGGGGATAAACCATGCGTGGGGGCACCCGCGTGTCCCCACAGGCCTGTGCCTTCCCGCCTGGCCCTGTGTGTAGGCCAAGGTGCGTGGCAGCCCCCAGCCTGGCCCGCACGGCGCCCAGGGCCCAGCCTGGCCCTGCCCCACGCCCCGGCCTGCCCGCTAACGTGCTGTCCCCGTTAGCGCTGCCCGGCCCAGGCCTGCTCAGCGCCTCTGTGGCTGCGAGGCCCTGGCCTGGCTTTGCACCCTTAGCCACGGTCAGCAGCTGCCCGGCTGCTGCAGCTCACCCCGCAGCCATGGCCACTGCCCGGGCTCAGGCATCCCTGGGGCACAGAGCCCTGCAGCCCTCGGCTGTCACCACCTGCCCCTTGCCTGGGGCCACCTGGGGCCAGCTCGGGCAGGGTGCAGGGGAGGTGTGCTGGGGTGCCCAGTGTGCAAGAAGCTGCTTACTGGGGGCACTGGGAGGGCATTCACTGTGGGTACTGTGAGGGGGGGTTGCTGGTGTGCTGGGAAGGGGGTTTGCTGGGGCCGTTAGCAGGGGAGCTGCTTACTGGGAGCACTGGCTTATTGAGGCCATTGGGAGGGCAGTCACTGGGGGCACTGGGAGGGCACTGGGAGGGCACTGGGAGGGGGCTTGCCGCGCCCAGCCCACAGGGGCAGTGGTCAGGATGCAGGCTGGGCCAGGCCAGAGGATGCTCCCCTGGACCAGCCTCAGGGATGCAGCAGGACCGGGCTGGCTCCACCCCCTTGTGCTGTCCCCGCCCCTTGTGTCAGCATGCAGGGAGGGGATTGGCTGAGACAGAGGGGGTGGGGCTGTGTGGGCGGAGTCTTTGGGTGACACACACACATATATATAAGGTGAGGTTGGGGTGGGGGGAGTGATCCACTGGAGATTTGTTAGAGGTGGGGGTGGGGGTGGGGGTGGGGATGGGGATGGGGATGGGGATGGGGATGGGGATGGTCCGGCTGTGTGTGTGGAGTCTTTGGGTGACATATACATGTGTATAAGGTGAGGGTGGGATGGGGTGAGAGTGATCCACTGGAGATCTATGGGAGGTGGGTGGGGATGGTCCAGATCCAGGTCCAGATCCAGGTCCAGGTCAGGCTGTGTGTGTGGAGTCTTTGGGTGACATATATATATATATGGGTGTGTGCGTGTGTATAAGGTGAAGTTGGGATGGGGTGAGAGTGATCCACTGGAGATCTGTGGGAGGTGGGTGGGGATGGTCCAGATCAGGTCCAGGTCAGGCTGTGTGTGGAGTCTTTGGGTGACATATATATATATATATATGGGTGTGTGTGCGTGTGTATAAGGTGAGTTTGGGATGGGGGTGAGAGTGATCCACTGGAGATCTGTGGGAGGTGGGTGGGGATGGTCCAGGTCCAGATCAGGCTGTGTGTGTGGAGTCTTTGGGTGACATATATGTGTATATGTATAAGGGGAGGTTGGGATGGGGGTGAGAGTGATCCACTGGCGATCTGTGGGAGGTGGGTGGGGATGATCCAGGTCTGGGTCCAGGTCCACAGGACCCTCCTCGTATGGATGTGGCTGCTCCACCCCCACCCCTTGCCAGACTCCCATCTGGAGATACCCCCAGAGCGACAGTCAGGGCTGCCCCGACACCCCAAGGCCTCGCTGCCCCGCCGAGGGGCTGTGGTGAGGGTGCAGCCCTGTGCCTGGGCCTCACCTTTGCCCTGGCGCCGGCTCAGCCGCGCGTGTCCCTTTGCGCAAGAGCCGTGTTGGCAGGCAGACTCTGCCCAGGCCGCCGCCAGCCCAGCCCCGGCCAAAGGGCAGCTCAGCCCCTCCATAAAGGCCGTGGTGTCAGGGTGCTGCCTCACTCGGGTGCCAGAGCTGAGCGTGGGAGGTGCTGGTGGGAAGGGGTGTCCCAGGGTGGAGAGGAGCCAGAGCCCAGCCCTGCCCGGTGCTGACCCCCCTGTCTGTGGCAGGCCAGACCCGCTCCTCGCTGCGATGGATTACGCCAAGTCCCTGAGCCTGCGCCTGGCTGCGCCTGTCTCCAAGTAAGTGCTGGGGACCCCCTGTCTTGGGGGGGGGGGGATGTCGGAGCCGTCCCTGTTTTGGCACCTCTTGAGTGTGTGTGCTGCTCCCTGATGAGGTTTTTTGGGGGGTGGCAGTGCCTGGGGGGCTGGCAGTGGGGCTCAGGGCACCCCAATCCCTTTGTCACTCCCCAGATGTGTCTCAGCAAGTGCCTCCATGACCCAGCAGCTGCTGTCGAGCCCGGCCCCACAGCCCCGACCCTTCCGCCTCTGCAACTGGGACCGCAGCCTGCGCAAGGGCATCATGGCACACAGCCTTGCCAGCCTGCTGCACCAGGTGAGCTGGGGGGCTGGCCTGTCTGTCTGTCCATCTGGGGACTCTCTGCCCACCCAGGGGGGGTGGCGGGGTCCCTGCCTCCTCTCCCTGCTCACCCCCCAGCACCCTTACAGGCTCAGAGCGCCCTGCACATCGTGGGTCCCATCTCGCTGGTGCTGGATGAGGATGGCACCGCAGTGGAGACAGAGGCTTTCTTCAGGACGCTGGAGGAGGGCACGGTGCTGATGGCCCTGAGCAAGGGGCAGACCTGGGCTGCCTCCAAGGTGAGTGCATGCCCAGGGAAGGGTGGGTGGGAGCCCCAGTTCATCCCACGCTGGGACCAGCAGGGTGGTGATGCTGCTGGGTGAGGAGGGACCGGGAGGGTGGGTAACCCCAGTGCTGCCCTGCCCCAGAACCCTGGGTACCAGCTCAGCCTGTCCTGTAAGCCCCGTCGGAGGATCGATGTCGCCTGTGTCACCTTTGACCTCTACAAGACCAACCCACAGGACCTGGGCTGCCTCAACGTCAAAGCCACCCTCTATGGCACCTACAGCATGTCCTACGACCTGCGCTGCTACGGGGCCCGGCGGCTGATGAAGTGAGTGCTGGGGAGGGGGCACGGAGCTGACTCTGGGGGTGGGGATGCTGCAAGGGCTTGGGGAGGGGGGAGGCAGCCCCCACTGCCCTTGTACCCTGTGGGGTGCAAGGGAAGATGCTCACCTCCCTTCCTCCCTGCCCAGGGAAGCCCTGCGTTGGACACTCTTCACCATGCAAGCCACCGGCCACGTCCTGCTCGGCACCTCCAGCTACATGCAGCAGCTCCTGGATGCTACGGAGGAGCCCAAGGAGGTGGAGGGCACCCCGATGCTGCAGAGCATCCTGCCCTGCAGCCTCCCCCCCATACCCCGCAGGAAGATGCTGCAGTGAGGGGTGGGCTGCCCTGCTGGCCCCTCTCCTCTATCTAACCCCCCCTCCCCATCCATGGGGGTCCCAGCACCCCACTAGGTCAATACCCGGGGTGGGGGGGTGCCCCTCTGTAAGATCTACCCCTCTGTAAATATATTTATTAAAGTAAAGCTCCTGTCACCAGAGCTGGGGCTCCTCTCCTTGCTGCTGGGGTGGGGGGGGCTGGGGGGCTTAGCCATTCACCCTACTTGGCTCCCTGGGGCTGTACTGGGTGGTGGTGCAACAGTGTGCAAGGAGGGGTGGGGGGGACCTGTTGCAAGGGCTTCCCCAGGGAGCTGCTGCCTTCATCATCATCCTCCTCCCTCTCACCCCACAGCCTGAGCTGGCAGGGAGGGTCTGGCCCCCACCCCCCTGGCACAGAGCTGGAGGGGTGTTTCAATCACCAGCCCCAATCTTGCTGCAGGGGCAGGACCTGCCCCATGGGGACTGCGCTCCAGGATACCAGACTGGGAAACAGCCCAGAGACTGGGGTGACACTGGGTATACTGGCCTGGCAGCTAGGGGGGTGCTGTCCCTATCTGGGACGGGGTGGGGTGCTGGCTTCCCCAGCCAGGGTGGGCAAGCTGGGATGGCTGGGAATGACCTGCTCCCCCCCGTGCTATACTGGGAGGGGGGTGATGTGCTGTGCCCTGGGGGTCCTTAGGTAGCCCCCCACCCCGTGTGCGCTGCTGGGGCTGTGGGCCCCAAGCTGTGCTTACCTGGGGACCCCACTGCAGGGGCTGAGGCTCCAGGACCAGGGCTGCTGATGGAGCAGAGCCTTACACCCAACTCAGTGCAGCACAGGGGCCTTCATTAGCCTGCTAATTAACTAATTAACACCCCTGCAGCCCAGCACCTGCTGGGGCCCAGCCTGGTGCCTCACAGCACTGTGTGACAGTCACCAAGGGGTGCAGGGATGGCATGGGGACACCCGGCTCTGCCGCAGGGTGCCCTGGACCCCCCATGTTTATACACAGACCATGTCCCCAGCCCCTCACCCTCAGCCCCAGGGGGTGCTGGTGGCTACGCAGCCCCCTCAGCAGCACCCACCCCCCACGCAGGCGCCCGTGCAGCTCCCTTAGACGTATTTATTTCTGTACACACTTATACACACGGCTCCCAGGGCAGTTCTCTCCTTGCCTTCACCACCATCTCCTTGTGGGGGCCGCTCTGCAGCGGGGGGGGGGGCACCCACGCGCTTCCTAGGGTGCATGGAGCCAAGCTTGTACCCCCCCTCCATCCCCACCCCTGTAGTGTCTACCCAGGGGGCAGAGCCCCCCTGCAGCCCCACCACATCCAGGGCAGGGCTAGAGGCAGAGGCACTGCATGCATCCTGAGCTCCCCTCCCAACACAGGGTGGGGATGTGTGGGGTGAACCCCCCCCCCAACCCGAGGCAAAGTTTGGGGACACCAGAGGGACCTCCAGATGCTGACACTGCCCCAGCAGAGCCTCCTCAGGGTGGGGTGGGGTGGGGTGGGGTGGCGTGGGGGGGGTCCTCCATCACCCTGACCCCTGCAAGGGGGTGGTGCCAGCCATTGGTCCCCCAGCCCCTGCAGCCCCCCTTACCCCCCCAGTGCTGCTGGGGGGGGGGGTGGTGGGGGGCTTTACTTGACGTGCTCGGCGGCGTGCGAGGAGCAGTAATACTTCTTGTGGGCGATGAAGGTGGAGAGGCTGCTGAACTTGATGTTGCAGAGGCGACAGTACCTGTGGTTGCCATTGGGCACGGGGCCAGCCACAGCCTTGGCCGGGGGGGTCTGCACACCCCTGTCCGTGTAGGTGGGGGGCGTGGGGGGCTTGCGGGTGGCTTCCCGCAGTCCCTCGGGGGCTCCAGGTGATGCTGGGGGCCGGGGCGAAGCGGGGGGTCGGGGGCTGCTGTTGCCATCCCGACTTTCCCTGTTGTTGAAGCTGTCCCGGCGGAGGCGGGGGGCAGGTGGGCGGGGGGGGTGACGCCGTGGGCAGCGGGGGCTCGGGCGTCCTGCCGGCACTGGGTGCCGGGGTGTTGGGGACCCCCTGCCCAGCCACCGCCGGCTTGGCCATGAAGAGCCCGTGGGCGTTACGGAAGTGCTCGAGGAGGTCACCCTTGACAGCCCCGTTGAGGGGACAGTAGGGACAAGCAGAGAGGGGTCCTTTCACCCCTGGGGAGGGCAGGGGACCTTTAGGGTGACGCTGCAGCGAGTCCGCCCCAGATGCACCCGGGTAGGGGACACTGGGACTCCCAACCGGAGCCGCCCTCGCCCGAACACCTTCTGAATCCTCCTCACCGGGGCTACTGGGGCTGTGGCGACCCTTGAGGGGGGTGGGCACGGTCCCCTTCATCTTCTGGAGATGCTCAAGGGTGCGTGGCTGCAGCGGGGTGGCCGGGCACTGGTACTTCTTGTGAGCCAGGTAGCTGTCGAGGCTGTTGAAGCTGATGCGACAGGCGGTGCACTCGTGGTAGTCCGCCAAGGGCAGCAGCGGTGCCGGTGCCGCCTCCCCTTGCCGCCGCGGCTTCTTGCTCAGGTCGATGGGACCATCGGCATCCGGGCTGGAGCGGGGTGAGGGGATGGTCCCCGGTGGGTCGGTGGGCTGGGGTGGGTCCGGAGCCGGTTCGGCGGCGGGGCGGTGGGTGGCCCCGTGGATCTCGTAGAGCTTGCGGCGTTTGCGGGTGCGCAGGGGCTGGGGGAGGAAGGGGATTTTGGGGGCGGCGGGGCGGCGGAGCGGGGGGTCGTGGCGGGAGGCGCAGTAGAAGCGCTTGTGCACCACGTAGGTCTCGTGGCGGCTGAAGCGGATGTTGCACGCCTCGCACAGCGTCTTGCTGGGGTCCTCGTCCCCCTCGTCCCCTGCTGAGCTGCTGGGGCTCTGGCTGTCCTCGCTGCACCGCCCTGACCCCCCTTCCACCTCGGGGGACCCCGCTTTGCCTCCCCCCTCCTCTGCTTTCACCTCTGGTGGGGCAGCTGGTGGCGTGGTGTCCCGGCTGGCATCCCCGTCCCCCACCGGTGTCACCTGCCCATCACCTGATTGGGGGGACAGCAGCGTCCCTGGGGTGGAGGGACCCTTGGGTGCCCCAGGGGGGGCTTTGAGCTTGCGTGCCCCGGGGGGGCTGTCCTCAGCGAGGTGCCGGCTGGAGCAGTAGAGCCGCTTGTGCACGTAGTAGTTGTTGATGTTGTTGAAGGTGATCTCGCACTCGAAGCACGTGGCGCCCTTGGGCACCGGCGCGCCGCCGTAGACGGCGGGTGGCACCGCGCCGCCGTGGCCCTGCTTCAGCCGGCTGTGCACCAGCTCCGACATCTTCGCCAGGATCTCCGACGCCTGTGGCACCACCGCGGCTTCGTGGCCGAACACGTACTGGGGTAGGAAGACGGTGCCGCCGGCCGTGCCCATCCCTGGCTCGCTGGGCACCGGGCTGGAGCCCGGTGTGGGGCTGGCGAGCTCTGACTTGACCTTTGCCGATGGGAGGCTACGGGGGGACGACGTCCGGGAGCAGGCACCGGGGCTGCCAACCCCCTCCCCGGAGCCACTGTTTTTTGGCACCTCTGCCTCGCTCGCTGGGCTGCCGACGGGCTCCTCTTTGATGTGGATGGCTTCGCTGGCGGAGGAGGAAGAGGAGGAGGAAGAGGAAGAAGAGGAGATGGATGAGGATGTTGGACCTTCCCCGTTCTGTGGCTGGGCTGGTGGTGAGACCTTGCCGGCCCTGGTATCGGGGGGCGATGCAGGCTGTGCCGGGGGGAGCGCGGTGTCGGAGCCGGGCGGTGGGGCGGGCGGTGGGCCGTGCAGCACCACGTGCTGTGGCAGGGCTGGCAGCCCCTCAGGCAGGAAGGTGGGAAGGCTGCACTTCCGCAGGGATGCGTTGTTCGTCTGGCTCAGCCCTGCTGAGGGGAGAGAGGCAGCGGCGTTACCCCGGCACCGCCGTGCTCACCCCGGTCCCCACCACCTCCCTCCCCACACCCGGAGCTGTTTGGTACCCCAGCGATAATGCCAGGCTCTGCGTGGGATGCTGGTGGTCCTGTATCCCACCCCCCAGCCGCAGGCTGCGGTACCCACCGGGGGTGAGTGGTTTGGTGGTGGGCAGGGCTGGCCCCGGCGAGTAGACCTCTCCCTTGGAGCCCGGCTGGCAGATCATATGGTTGGTGACCAGGTGGCTGTAGAGGATGTCCCTCGTGGTGGAGATGAAGCCACAGCTATGGCAGACGCCTGTGGGGAACGCGGTGTGGGGCTGAACGGGGCAGGGTGGCAGCCAGAGGAGCAGGGGGGAGAGGTGTGGGGAGCTGGTCCCCATCCCTGGGCTGCGTGGGAGGGGACAGGGCTGTCCCCATGGTGGATGCTGGGCAGCACCCACTTACCGTTCAGGGTGTCTGTGTGCACCTTGAGGTGACGCTCACAGTTGGCTTTCGTGGTGAAGGCGGACAGGCAGATCAGGCAGACGAACGGACGCTCTCCTGCAGGACAGACGGACAGGTGGATGCTGAGGAAAAGGGGACAGGGACCACAGGGACACCGCTCTGGCCAGGAGGATGCCCCAATTCCACCCCGCCCCATCTTTACAGGGCTGAGACAGGGGAAGACCTACACCAGTAGGACCTACACTCCAAACCAGTAAGCCAACTGGGCGGAGAACATCATCTAACCAGTGCTGCAGCCCTGTAGCCTCCCAGCTCCTCCATCCCACCAGCTCCTGGGGTCCGTGCTGGTGGCTCAGCAGCCCCCAGGCTGCCGTGCCACACCGTGCCGTGCCATACCGCTGTGGCTCCGCATGTGGATCTCCAGGGAGCTGGCGCTGGGGCAGCTCTTCTTGCACTGTGGGAAGGGGCAGACACGCTCGTTGGGGTAGGTCTCCTTGGGCTTCTCCTCCAGAGCGGGCGAGCCGGTGCTCTGCCGGCTGGCACAGTAGTACATCAGGTGGGCTTGAAGGTTCCGCTCGCTCCGGTACCAGATCCCACAGTCCTTGCAGGGGAAGACATCCTCTGTAGAGGGGAAAGGACAAGCCATGGCACAGCTACAGTGCCTGTGTGATCACAGGATCACAGGGGTGGGAAGGGGCCTCCCAGAACCCATGGGGTCCAACCCCCTGCCAAAGCAGGGTCCCTAGGACAGGGCACACAGGTCGGGGGCTGGAATCTCTCCAGAGAAGGAGACTCCACACCCCCTGGGCAGCCTGTCCCAGGGCTCCCTCACCCTCACTGGGGAAAAGTTCTTCCCCACATTGGGGGGGAACTCCCTGTGCTCCAACTTGAGCCCATCACCCCTTGTCCTGTCCCCACAGACACTGACAAGAGGCTGCCCATGGCCCCCTGGGTCCTACCCTTCAGGGTTCTCGTTTAGCTTTAGAATGGGAATGGTTGGATTGATTGATGATCTTAAAGGCCCATACTTCAGATATTTATAGACATTAATAAGGTCCCCCCTCAGTCTTCTTCTCTCCAGGCTGAACAGCCCCAGCTCTCTCAGCCTTTCCTCCCAGGGGAGATGCTCCAGGCGCTTCAGCATCTCCTCAGCCTCCTCTGGACTCTCTCCAGGAGATCCCTGGCTGTTGGATCCCAGGGAGCCCAGCACTGGACACAACACTCCAGCTGGGGCCTGAGCAGGGCAGAGCAGAGGGGGAGGATCCCCTCCTGTCACCTGCTGCCCACACTCCTCCTGATGCCCCCAGGATCCCATTGTCTCTCTCAGCCCCAGGGCACACTGCTGGCTCATGGCCACCCTGTCACCCCCCAGCACCCCCAGGTCCTTCTCCACAGAGCTCCTCTCCAGCAGCTCCCCCCCAGCATCACCCCATCCTCCCCACCATGCCATCCGTGGGGACTCACTGTTGACCACGGCGGTGGCCAGGATGGCGGCCATGCCGGCCTGCTGCGGCAGCAGCTGGATGTCAGAGTGCAGCGCGGCCGGGTACGGCGAGTCGCCGGGCTCTGCCTTCAGCGGGGGGTGGCTGGGGATGGCGGGAGGCTCTGCCACCACGAAGGCACACACGGCCTCGGCCTCTCGCAGGCCGCGCGTCGTCCGGCACCACAGGGCGTCATCTGGGGAGGGGGTTAGAATCATAGACTGGGCTGGGTGGGAAGGGACCCCAAGGGTCCCAGAGCTCCAACCCCCTGCCACAGGCAGGGACACCAACCTCAGGCCTGGAGCTACACAAGGTTGCCCAGGGCCCCAGCCAACCTGGCCTGGAACACCCCCAGGGACGGGGCACCCACCCCCTCTCTGGGCAGCCCCTTCCAGCCCCTCCCCACTCTCTCTGCAATGGGTTGTGGGGAAGGGGAGGGGGGGCACGGTCAGCATGGAGCCCGCCGGCCCCCCACTGCCCTGCCTGGCTCTGGGCATCATGTAGATCATGCACCCCGCCCCCCCCCCCCAACCCCGCTACGCCCCAGCCTGCCTGGAGATGGCGATGTCTGCCTGTGCCCGGGGCTGCACACCCTGCGCGCCGCCAGCACCGCAGCCGGGCTCCCGAACCCCACCGGTACCGGCACTGGGGTGAGCACCGAGTCCAGCACCGAGTCCAGCACCCAGGTGTGTGGCGATGCTGGGGCTGAGCTGGGCACAAATGCTTGTGCTGACACCCGCACTGATACCAACACACACACTGACACCCGCACCGACACCCCCACACCAACACCCCCACCGACACCGGCACTGACACCCGAACCAACACCGGTACCAACAACCGCACTGACACCCAAACTGATACCCAAACTGATACCCACACTGACACCTGCGCTGACACCAGCACCAACACCTGCACCAACACCAGCACCAACACCTGCGCTGACACCAGCACCAACACCCACACTGACACCCACACTGACACCGGTGCTGACACCAGCACCGATACCAGCACCAACACACACACTGAAACCCACACCAACACTAGCACCAACACTCACACTGACACCAGCTCTGACACCTGCACCAACACCTGCACTGACACCCGCACCGACACCAGCGCCAACACCTGCGCTGACACCAGCACCGGCACTGGCACCAACACCCACACCAACACCCACACTGACACCGGTGCTGACACCAGCACCGATATCTGCACCAACACCCACACTGAAACCCACACCAACACTAGCACCAACACTCACACTGACACCAGCTCTGACACCTGCACTGACACCAGCACCGGCACTGGCACCAACACCCACACCAACACCCACACTGAAACCGGTGCTGACACCAGCACCGATATCTGCACCAACACCCACACTGAAACCCACACCAACACTAGCACCAACACTCACACTGACACCAGCACCGACACCAGCGCCAACACCTGCGCTGACACCAGCACCGGCACTGGCACCAACACCCACACCAACACCCGCACTGACACCAGCACCAACACCCGCGCCAGCGCTCACACTGTCTTACAGCGCCGTGTGCTCGCACCAGGGTTTGTGCCACCCCTTGCACCGACACACGTGGTGCTGGCACTCAGCCTTGCACCAACGCTTGTGCACAGCCGCGTGCACCCCGGTGGCATCACACCGGCGCTGCCACAGTGGGGGTCAGCGTCCTGGGACACCCGTGGCAGGGTCTGTGCAAGGCTCTTGCACGCCTGCCTGCAGCACGGGGTGCTGCACTGAAGCGTGCATGGGTGATGCTCACAGTGGGTGATGCGCACGGTGATGCTCACGCTGCTGCTTGCGCCCATGTTTGTGTGCTGGGACCCTCCTCATGCCCCCCAGCAGCTGGACAGTGGGGGGGGGTGCCAGCACAGGGGCTGGACCCAGGCAGGGCCAGCGGTGCATCACGGAGGAGCAGATGCTGCCCTGGCAGACGTGGGAGGCTGTGGGTGTGCAGGCACCAGCAGTGTGCTGGGACCCATCCCTCCATGGGATCCCAACATCCCTCCCCCTCCCCAATCCCGGGTGTGGGGACAACGTGGCACCCCAGTACTGACCCTTCCTGTAGATCACAGCGTTGGCATCGGGCTCTCCAGGCACGAGGGGCAGCTGGGACAACCAGCAGCTCTCATCCCCCAGCACCAGCGTCACGGGTGGGCTCTGCCAAGGGCACAGAGATGGGGGTCAGCACTGCTCCCCAAAACACACCGGGGTTGGGGTGAGGGGGGCTGGAAGCAGCACGTCATGATGCTCCCCAATGCTCCCTGCTCAGCCTGTGCCTGATTCTGCCTTCCTAATGAATATTAATGAATATTAATATTAACCAGCAGCTCTCATCCCCCAGTACCAGCATCACAGGTGGGTTCTGTCAAGGGCACAGAGATGGGGGTCAGCACTGCTCCCCAAAACACACCAGGGTTGGGGTGAGGGGGGCTGGAAGCTGCAGGTCACGATGCTCCCTGCTCAGCCTGTGCCTGATTCTGCCTTCCTAATGAATATTAATGAATATTAATATTAACCAGCAGCTCTCATCCCCCAGCACCAGCATCACGGGTGGGCTCTGCCAGGGGCACAGAGATGGGGGTCAGCACTGCTCCCCAAAACACACCGGGGTTGGGGTGAGGGGGGCTGGAAGCAGTGGGTCATGATGCTCCCTGCTCAGCCTGTGCCCAATTCTGCCTTCCTAATGAATATTAATGAGCAGACAGGGGGGGAGATGGGGGGTGGGGGTGGGGAAATTAATCTGCCTGATCCTCCCCTGGCTGCTGCCGTAACGATAGGAAATCTAATTATTCCTCCCAATATTTCTAAACCCTCCGACTCAGCCTGACAGTCACAGCCCCGTTGGGGCCTTATCACTGCTGGGAGGCCCAGTGCTGGCAGCGTGATAAACCCCACGTGTGCACTCACCACTCGCACACGCGTGTGCACGCCCGGCGGCTGCACGCACACAGCCTGCACGCCACTGTAGGGACACCCCCCCCTCCTGCCTGCCCCAGGGGAGAGCGGGTGGGAAGGGGACATCCTCCCTCCCCCCCCCAGCCCATCATGGGATGTGGGGATGGGGGCTGCTGGTGGCACGTGGTTTGGGGACTGTGGTGGCCCCTCTGTGTGCCACGCTGTGACAGGGTGGGAGATGAGGGTCTCTGCAGAGCTTCTGCAGCTTTGCTCTGGGGATGAAGGGGGGGATGACTTGAGGGTTCCCCCCAAAAAAAGAAGGGAGGCTCCCAGAGTATCTAGGCACCATGCAGCACCTCAGGGCGCTCCCAGCACCCCAGGGTGCTCCCAGCACCCCAGGACACCCGTCCCAGCTCCCCTCGCTGGCCCCAGTCGCTGTGTTGAGCCCTTCCTTGTTCTCCATGGAACAAAGAGGTCAGTGTCTCTGCTCTGCACCGGCCTGATAACCATCAGAAACACTATCTGCACCGCATCCGCCGGGACGGTGTTACCGGGGGCGGCCCCGCGCCCTCGCTACCCCCCCCACACCCCCCCCCGTGGGCATCACCCCAGGGTTGGGAGGCTGGGGAGGATGTGGGAGGAGGAGTTGGGGTGGGGGACAGAGTTGAGCTGAGCTGGCACGTGGGGCTCCATGGTTGCTTGGCATCCATGGGCTGGGGATGCTGGTGGGGGGTTTGACCCCTCCATCCCTGAGCAAGGCTGGGTTTGGGGACCCCTGGGCTGGGGATGCTGGTGGGGGGTTTGACCCCTCCATCCCTGAGCAAGGCTGGGTTTGGGGACCCCTGAGCTGGGGATGCTGGTGGGTTTGCCCTCCCCAATCCCTGAGCAAGGCTGGTTTTGGGGCCCCCCTGGGCTGGGGATGCTGGTGGGAGGTTTGACCCCTCCATCCCTGAGTAAGGCTGGTTTTGGGGCCCCCTGGGCTGGGGATGCTGGTGGAGGGTTTGTCCTCCCCAATCCCTGAACAAGGCTGGTTTTGGGGCCCCCTGGGCTGGGGATGCTGGTGGGTTTGCCCTCCCCAATCCCTGAGCAAGGCTGGTTTTGGGGCCCCCTGGGCTGGGGATGCTGGTGGAGGGTTTGTCCTCCCCAATCCCTGAACAAGGCTGGTTTTGGGGACCCCTGAGCTGGGGATGCTGGTGGGTTTGCCCTCCCCAATCCCTGAGCAAGGCTGGTTTTGGGGCCCCCCTGGGCTGGGGATGCTGGTGGGAGGTTTGACCCCTCCATCCCTGAGTAAGGCTGGTTTTGGGGCCCCCTGGGCTGGGGATGCTGGTGGAGGGTTTGTTCTCCCCAATCCCTGAACAAGGCTGGTTTTGGGGCCCCCTGGGCTGGGGATGCTGGTGGGGGGTTTGACCCCTCCATCCCTGAGCAAGGCTGGTTTTGGGGACCCCTGGGCTGGGGATGCTGGTGGAGGGTTTGTCCTCCCCAATCCCTGAGCATGGCTGGTTTTGGGGACCCCTGAGCTGGGGATGCTGGTGGGTTTGCCCTCCCCAATCCCTGAGCAAGGCTGGTTTTGGGGCCCCCTGGGCTGGGGATGCTGGTGGGGGGTTTGCCCTCCCCAATCCCTGAGCAAGGCTGGTTTTGGGGCCCCCTGGGCTGGGGATGCTGGTGGAGGGTTTGTCCTCCCCAATCCCTGAACAAGGCTGGTTTTGGGGCCCCCTGGGCTGGGGATGCTGGTGGGGGGGTTTCACCCCTCCATCCCTGAGCAAGGCTGGTTTTGGGGCCCCCTGGGCTGGGGATGCTGGTGGGAGGTTTGACCCCTCCATCCCTGAGCAAGGCTGGTTTTGGGGCCCCCTGGGCTGGGGATGCTGGTGGGAGGTTTGACCCCTCCATCCCTGAGCAAGGCTGGGTTTGGGGACCCCTGGGCTGGGGATGCTGGTGGGGGGTTTGCCCTCCCCAATCCCTGAGCAAAGCTGGTTTTGGGGCCCCCTGGGCTGGGGATGCTGGTGGGAGGTTTGACCCCTCCATCCCTGAGTAAGGCTGGTTTTGGGGACCCTTGGGTTGGGCATGCTGGTGCGTTTGCCCTCCCCAATCCCTGAGCATGGCTGGTTTAGGGGACCCCCATGGGACCAATTTGGGGGGGGAGGGGGGCAGGCATCTTCCTCCTCCTCCTCCTCCTCTTCATCAGTGCAGTGACAGGCACAGAGGCGTTAAAGCCACCCAGTGTCCCCATTTCCCACTAAAACCCCAGGATGGGACAATCCCCTCCACAGAGATGAAGAGCAGAGCTGGGCAGACTTTGGGGGAGACCCCTCCCTTGCACCCCCCCCCCCCTCCTTGCTGCCAGCAACAGAGATGAAGGGACCTGAGGGTGACAGCCCCCTATCAGGGATGGGGCTGCGACTCCTTCCTCGCTTCCCCAGAGCAGAGATAGGGAGGGAGGCGAGTGGTGGAGGAGAGGCAGCAGGGCTGGGAATCATCAGCCAGGGGCTCGATAAGGGAGCTGCTGAAATGGGAGCAAAAATATTTAGACAATAAATGAAGTATCAGGAAAAAAAAAAAAAAAAAAAGCCCCAGCATATCTTTAAGAAATCAATCATCCTGTAGCGGGTGTCTGGACACACGGCGCCAACTGGGAGATAGGGGAGCCAAACTGGGCAGATAAGGGTTAATCAAGGATTTAATTCGGCAAAGATAAACGGGCCTGAGCTAAAAAAAAAAAGGGAAGAGAAGAGGAGGAGGGGGGGAAAAAAAGAGCAAGGGAGAGATGAGGAGGAGGAGGAGGAGGAGGAGGGAGCCTGGGTGAGATTCCGCGGTCTCCAAGTCCCTGGGCTGGAGCTGCCTCTGTGTGTGATTTGTGGAGGGTGCAGGGGGAAGGAGGTGGTGGTGGTGGTGGTGGGGTGAGGATTCAGCTCTTGCAACACCCCCTGTGTGTACCCCACCAAGCACACACCCAGGGGTGTTCACCCTGCTGCTGCCACTCACAGTCCCCAGCCCCCGTTGTGCTGCTGCCTCTCCTACCCCTGCGCTGGGGGCTGCAGGGTCATAGAATCATGGAACCCCAGACTGGGCTGGGTTGGGAGGGACCCCAAGGGTCCCAGAGCTCCAACCCCCTGCCACAGGCAGGGACACCAACCTCAGGCCTGGAGCTACACAAGGTTGCCCAGGGCCCCAGCCAACCTGGCCTGGAACACCCCCAGGGACGGGGCACCCACCCCCTCTCTGGGCAGCCCCTTCCAGCCCCTCACCACTCTCTCTGCACAGAACTTCCCCCTAAGATCTAATGTAAACCTTCCTTCCAGGACCCTGGCACATCCCCGGTGCAACCAGAGACCCCAGGGAGCAAAGCTGGGGTGGGGAATCATAGAATAGTCTGGGTGGGGAGGGACCCCAAGGGTCCCAGAGCTCCAACCCAGGGACACCAACCTCAGGCCTGGAGCTACACAAGGTTGCCCAGGGCCCCATCCAACCTGGCCTGGAACACCCCCAGGGACGGGGCACCCACCCCCTCTCTGGGCAGCCCCTTCCAGCCCCTCCCCACTCTCTCTGCACAGAACTTCCCCCTAATATCCAATCTAACCCTTCCCTCCTTCAGCTTTAGAACCCAGGCACCATCTCCCCTGTGAGGACATGGGTGCCACCATCAGCCCTCTGGCCACACACAGGAGGGGACAGCCAGCATCCCACCCCCCTTGCCCACAGGGATGCAGTGGGCAGCATACAGCAGGGACACCTCCTGGGCACCCAAACCGGGTGATTCCCAAGGGTTGGGAGCTTTGGGAGGGGAAATCCTTCCCAAAGTGACTCCAATAACTCCTTTCCTTGGGACTTTCCCTTCCAGGGTGGCCAGCACCCCAGGCTGCTCTCCTTACCTTCTCGCCGTGCCGCGGCGATGCCACCTCGCTGTGGATGCTGCCCTGGAAGGGTCCCCAGGAGAAACCTTCCGGGAGGCTCCTGCGGGTTCGCACCCGCCTCTCCCCCTCCTGCACCACCAGGTCCAGCTCATCTGTGGGGAGGCACAAAGCACAGGGTCACTGTGACGTGCCCCAGTGGGACCCCTGGGATGTGGGGACCCCAGGGATGGGGGCACCCACTCGGAGCCACCACTGGTGGGTGCCCTGGGATGGATCTGTGGGGAGACAGAAAGCACAGCATCACCATGATGTCCCCTGTGGGGACCCCAGGGATGTGGGCACCCACTCAGAGCTGAGAGCTGCTGGTGGGTGCCCTGGGATGGTGTCTGTAGGGAGGCACAAAGCAGAGGGTCACTGTGACATGCCCCAAACAGACCCCTGGCTCATGGGGACCCCAGGGATGGGGGCACCCACTCAGAGCTGAGAGCTGCTGGTGGGTGCCCTGGGATGGATCTGTGGGGAAACACAAAGCACAGCATCACCATGATGTGCCCCTGTGGGAACCCCAGGGACGTGGGCACCCACTTGGAGCTGAGAGCTGCTGGTGGGTGCCCTGGGATGGATCTGTGGGGAGGCACAAAGCACAGGGACACTGTGACATGCCCCAGTGGGACCCCTGGCCCGTGGGGACCCTGGGGACGTGGGCACCCACTCAGAGCCAACACTGGTGGGTGCCCTGGGATGGATCTGTGGGGAGACACAAAGCACAGCATCACCATGATGTCCCCTGTGGGGACCCCAGGGATGTGGGCACCCACTCAGAGCTGAGAGCTGCTGGTGGGTGCCCTGGGATGGATCTGTGGGGAGGCACAAAGCACAGGGACACTGTGACATGCCCCAGTGGGACCCCTGGCCCGTGGGGACCCTGGGGACGTGGGCACCCACTCAGAGCCAACACTGGTGGGTGCCCTGGGATGGATCTGTGGGGAGACAGAAAGCACAGCATCACCATGATGTCCCCTGTGGGGACCCCAGGGATGTGGGCACCCACTCAGAGCTGAGAGCTGCTGGTGGGTGCCCTGGGATGGTGTCTGTAGGGAGGCACAAAGTAGAGGGTCACTGTGACATGCCCCAAACAGACCCCTGGCTCATGGGGACCCCAGGGATGGGGGCACCCACTCAGAGCTGAGAGCTGCTGGTGGGTGCCCTGGGATGGATCTGTGGGGAAACACAAAGCACAGTGTCACCATGATGTCCCCAAATGGGACCCCAGGGACGTAAGCACCCCAGAGCCACCACTGGTGGGGGCCCTGGGATGGTGCCTGAGGTGGGTGGGCGCTGGGTGCTCACCAGGGGGTCCGGGCACAGGGCAGGGGGGTCCCAGCCCAGCAGTGGCTGAGGGGAAGGAGCATTTCCCATCCCCACACCCAAAGTCACAGCAGCTTCAGGGCTTTAATGGCTTTGATTATCTGATAAGCCCCTGGTTTAATGGGTTAGATAACATGTTAATACACTAGGAAGGCTGCTCTAAAATGTTTTAACTGTGCCTTTGTCTTTCAGAGCACAGATAAGATGGCAGGTAACCAATACACAGATGGATGTGCACTGGGCTGCCCCTCACCATGCAGAGGGAAGGAACCCCCTGTGCTGCACCCCAAAAAAACCCAAGATGCTCCCTAAGGAGCCAAACTCTGGCTCACCAGTGGGGCAGGGTGCTCAGGGCACCTGGCTGCATCCCCAAGGGCTCCCAGCACCTTAAGGTGCTTGGGGACAGCAGTGGGGGTGTCTCCTCAGGATACAGCCATCAAAAAGAGCCCCCCCCCCCCTAAATCCCCACATCCAAGGTCCCATCCCAGCAGACGTGGCTGGTGCCTGGGGTCCTGCAGGCAGGGAAGAGGCTGTGCTGCTTGGAAGGTAAAATTGCTTTCCGAGCTGGAAGCACAGGGAGGATAAAGCAATCCCAGGGCTGTGGAGATTGAAATCTGATGTGTTTATTAGCTGGGCTGACATCTGGAGCCTCTCAGCGCTGGGGTGAGTTAAGGTGAGCAACTGGAAGGGCTGGGTGGGGAGCGTGGGGTGGTGCTGTTGTCACCCATGGGTGCCTGCTGTCCAGCTAGGAAGCCCTGTGCTGCCAGGGCTGTGGCTCTGAGCACGGCCCAGGGGAGCAGCTAGTGCCTGAGCATGGCCCAGGGGAGCAGGCAGTGCCTGAGCATGGCCCTGGTCATGCTCTGAGCATGGCCCAGGGGAGCAGCTGGTGCCTGTCACCAAAACCTGGCAAGGATGTGGGGTGGAGAAAAGGTCTCTAGAGGTGTCAAAGGTCCCTGAGATCTTTGGGGGTCCCTGGGCTGGGGATAAGCTGTGCTTATCATATGCCACCATCCATCCATCCATCCATCCATCCATCCATCCATCCATCCATCCATCCATCCATCCATCCCTCCCTCCCTCCCTCCCTCCATCCCTCCATCCATCCATCCCTCCCTCCCTCCATCCATCCATCCATCCATCCATCCCTCCCTCCCTCCCTCCATCCCTCCATCCATCCATCCCTCCCTCCCTCCATCCATCCATCCATCCATCCCTCCCTCCCTCCCTCCATCCATCCATCCATCCATCCATCCATCCATCCATCCATCCATCCATCCATCCATCCATCCATCCATCCCTCCATCCATCCCTCCCTCCCTCCATCCCTCCATCCATCCCTCCCTCCCTCCATCCATCCCTCCATCCCTCCATCCATCCATCCCTCCATCCATCCATCCCTCCCTCCATCCCTCCATCCATCCCTCCATCCATCCCTCCATCCATCCATCCATCCATCCCTCCATCCCTCCATCCATCCATCCCTCCATCCATCCATCCCTCCATCCATCCCTCCATCCCTCCATCCCTCCATCCATCCCTCCATCCCTCCCCACAGTGCAGCCTCCAAGGGAGAGCGATGGGCTCTGCCTGCAGCTCCCCTGCCCAGCTGGGGTGCTGGCAGTGCCACCTGCCCTCCCCAGGGACTCCTCAGCACCCTCAGAGAGCCACCTCAGATGTGGGGATGCCAGCTCCCTTTCCAGCTGAGATTTCATCCCCACCAAAGTGTGTGGGGGGCTGTTTTTTGGGGGTGTGTGGGGGGAGCAGGCAGGGACCAGCACCACCACACAGGATGCAGCCTCAGGGCAGCCAGACCCTTGCACAACACACATCCCTCTGCACTTCCAACACCCAGACCCCCAAGATCCCTCCACCACAATCCAATCACCCCCCAAACCACCACTCCTCACCCCCCCCCACCCCAACCCACCCCAGCTCCAAGGCAGGGGGGACACCAACCCCCCCAAAACTCCCCCCTTCAACACTCCCCTCTCCACCTTTGCCACCCCAGCTACTCAGGGAGAGCAGAACCCCAACCACCACCTCTCCCCCTTTCATACCCCCCTCTTTTTTTTTGTGTCCCCCCCTTTTTTTGTCCCCCCCTCCCCCTGTCTCACTGGTAATCAGCAGCCTTTGGGTCAGGAGACCCTGTCTCCAAGATAAGAGCATTTCCCTGACACTTCCCATGTCAGAGCACTTCATCTTCTGGGTATCAATCCCCAGCAGAGCAAACACGCAGGGGCTGATAAAGACAAAACCGTTCCAGGCAGGGGGACAAAAATAGTGGTGCTGGAACTGGCCCCACTTCCCACCAGCACCCAGTGGCCCCAGCATCATCCCATGGCTCCAATCTCCCACTGACACCCCGAAAATGGGGGGTGGGGGAACCCCAGCTAGCGGTTCTTGGTGGGGGTGGGTAGTGCTGGGGGTGCTGCTGGAGCCCCTGTGGTGCCTGGCTACAGCCAGGGAAGGAAAGAGGAAGGATGATGCCCTAGCATCATCCCATGGCCCCAATATCCCACTGACACCCCGAAAATGGGGGGTGGGGGAACCCCAGGCAGTGGTTCTTGGTGGGGGTGGGTAGTGCTGGGCTGAGCTGGGGGTGCTGCTGGAGCCCCTGTGGTGCCTGGCTACAGCCAGGGGAGAAATGAGGAAGGATGATGCCCCAGCATCATCTCATGGGCTAATCTCCCACTGACACCCCCAAAAATGGGGGGTGGGGGAACCCCAGGCAGTGGTTCTTGGTGGGGGTGGGTAGTGCTGAGGGTGCTGCTGGAGCCCCTGTGGTGCCTGGCTACAGCCAGGGAAGGAAAGAGAAAGGATGATGCCCCAGCATCATCCCATGGCCCCAATATCCCACTGACACCCCGAAAATGGGGGGTGGGGGAACCCCAGGCAGAGGTTCTTGGTGGGGGTGGGTAGTGCTGGGGGTGCTGCTGGAGCCCCTGTGATGCCTGGCTGCAGCCAGGGAAGGAAAGAGAAAGGATGATGCTGGGGCATCATCTCCCACTGACACCCCGAAAATGGGGTGTTGGGGAACCCCAGCTAGCGGTTCTTGGTGGGGGTGGGTAGCATTGGGGGTGCTGCTGGAGCCCCTGTGGTGCCTGGCTGCAGCCAGGGAAGGAATGATGCTCCAGCATCATCCCATGGCCCCAATATCCCACTGACACCCCGAAAATGGGGGCTGGGGGAACCCCAGGCAGAGGTTCTTGGTGGGGGTGGGTAGTGCTGGGCTGAGCTGGGGGTGCTGCTGGAGCCCCTGTGGTGCCTGGCTACAGCCAGGGGAGAAATGAGGAAGGATGATGCCCCAGCATCATCTCATGGGCTAATCTCCCACTGACACCCCAAAAATGGGGTGTTGGGGAACCCCAGCTAGCGGTTCTTGGTGGGGGTGGGTAGCCCTGGGGTGCTGCTGGAGCCCCTGTGGTGCCTGGCTGCAGCCAGGGGAGGAAAGAGGAGGAAAAAGGTGATTTCCAAGCTGACCCTGTGGCATCCCTTGGCATGGGGAGTGGGGGGATGATGCTGAGCCAGGATGGGGTGTCCTGGGGTGGGTGCTGAGTGCTCACCCCCCCTCCCCCATGCTTGGGAGCAAAGCCCAAAGTGAGTGAGCAAATCCTCATCCCCAGGAGGGGGGGGGGCTGGATTTGACCCCATCACCCTGCCCATAACCTGGGGAGCTTGGGAAGAAGCTGGTGGCACCTCGTGGGGTGCACTGGGTGACCCCCAGCAACCTCCTCAGCGAGCAGCCAGGAGCAAAGTCCATGGGTGCAGGCCCCTTTCCCTGTGGGGTTGGCCCCCCCACCCCCACCCCCACCCCCAACCAGGGGCAGGTGAACACCACCCCGGGTATCTCATCTGGCCATCAGGAGGTGCCCCTGCCCTTATCTCAGGAGGCTTTATCTCCCAGATCATTAACCAAATTGGGCAGGGACCTGGCTGTTTGCTTTGGGCTGAAAAGAAAAGCAGCAGAAAGGAAGGACAGAAGGAAGGAAGGACAGAAGGAAGGAGGGTGAGGGGGTGGGAAATAAAAGCCCCCTGGTGAGCTGGAGCGCACCTGCTTGGCACCACACAGGCCCCCCTGCTCTGAGGTGTGGGATGTTGGGGTGGCTCTCCCTGCACCCCCCCCAGTCCAGCAGTGCCTGTTCACCCTGTGCTGTGCCTCAGCTTATCACCCCATCGAGAGATTTCAAAGAAATAGGCTGAGCTGCGCCGGAGAGCAAAGATTAATCCTGTCATCACCCCCTGAGCGATGCCTGAGAGCGGCACCCGAGGCCCCTGGGCCTTGGGGTGGGGGTACATGGGCAGGGGTGCATCCCCAGGGGGCTGCATGGTGCTGGTGAGGCATCCCCATGTGACACAGCTGCATCTTCCTCCAGCAAGGAGGAGGCACAGGCAGGAGCTGCACCAAGCATGAGCTTGCTCCCGGATGCTCCAGAGGTGTGGCTGCAGCCATGCACCCTGGAGCTGCACCCATGGCCCCTGGAGATGCACCCACGCACCCTGGAGATGCACCCATGCCCCCTGGAGCTCCATCCATGCACCCTGGAGCTCCATCCATGCCCCCTGGAGCTGCACCCATGCCCCCTGGAGCTCCATCCATGCCCCCTGGAGCTGCACCCATGGCCCCTGGAGCTCCATCCATGCCCCCTGGAGCTGCACCCATGGCCCCTGGAGCTCCATCCATGCCCCCTGGAGCTGCACCCACACCCCCTGGAGCTGCACCCACACCCCTGGAGCTCCATCCATGCTCCCTGGAGCTCCATCCACGCACCCTGGAGATGCACCCATGCCCCCTGGAACTGCTCCCACGCCCCCTGGAACTGCTCCCACGCCCCCTGGAGCTGCACCCATGCACCCTAGAGCTGCACCCATGCACCCTAGAGCTGCATCCATGCACCCTGGAGCTGCACCCATGCCCCCTGGAGCTCCATCCATGGCCCCTGGAGCTGCACCCATGCACCCCAGAGCGGGTGCTCCAGGGAAACCCACCGTTCCTCTCATCCAGCATCCCCTCATCCCAACCACATCCACATCACTTCAAACAACCCCAGAGGAACCAGCTCTGCCCCTCAGTGGGGCTGTGGGCTCGGAGGTCCCGGGCTGTTTGCAGCTGCCTGGATACTATCTGGATAAATACAGCTACCGGGGTGTCACGGGATCCCATCCCAGCATCAGCCACAGCATGTGCTGCTCCTATTAATACCACGGGGGATGCCAGCCCTGGGGTGGGGAGGGGAGGGGGGCACAAGGATGAGTACAACCCCTATGTGAGCCCCAGTGATGGAGAACCTGGGGTAACAGGGATGGAGTGTGGTATGTCCCAGGGAACCTGCTAACAGGGGGGTTGGAGAACCTGGGGTAAAGGGGATGGAGTGTGATATGACCCAGGGAACCTGCTTTAAGAGGGGAGGTTGGAGAAGCCAGGGTAAGAGGGATGTAGTGTGGTATGTCCTAGGGAACCTGCTAGCAGGGGGGTTGGAGAACCCAGGGTAAGAGGGATGGAGTGTGGTATGTCCTAGGGAACCTATTTAACAGGGGGGTTGGAGAATCTGGGGTAACAAGGATGGAGTGTGATATGTCCCAGGGAACCTGCTAACAGGGGGGTTGGAGAACCTGGGTTAACAGGGATGGAGTGTGATATGTCCCAGGGAACCTGCTTTAAGAGGGGGGTTGGACCTGATGAGCTCTTTAGGTCCCTTCAAACCCCTACGATTCTATGAGTCTGAAGTGGTGGTCCCTGCTGCTGTCCCAGTGGGACGTCCCCACAGGGATGTCCCAAGTCCCTGCTGCTGTCCCAGTGGGACGTCCCCACAGGGATGTCCCAAGTCCCTGCAGCTGTCCCAGTGGGATGTCCCAAGTCCCTGCTGCTGTCCCAGTGGGACGTCCCCACAGGGATGTCCCAAGTCCCTGCTGCTGTCCCAGTGGGATGTCCCCACAGGGATGTCCCAAGTCCCTGCTGCTGTCCCAGTGGGATGTCCCAAGTCCCTGGTGCTGTCCCAGTGGGATGTCCCAAGTCCCTGCTGCTGTCCCAGTGTGTGTGGGATGTCCCCACAGGGATGTCCCAAGAGGGAAGGAGGGTGCATCCACCCACCCATCAGTACCCAACCTCCCAGAGTTCCCCTACTCCTGCCTGGGGAAAGCAGAGCTGGAGAAGCCCCAAATGCCCTTCCACCCCCCCCCCAAAGCACCCCCAGGCTTGTGCCTGGCGTGTGCCCCAGCTGCTGCTTCTAGAGGGAGCGCGGGGCGGGAGGAATCAATCCTGACAACTCCCCTGGCGCGCCGCTGCGATGGCACCGCGCCGATAAGATGGAGGGAGCCGATTGGGAAGAGTCTTAAGCTGTGAACACGCAGCATCTCCACTCTTCACCTCCACTCACAAAGGGAAATCTCTCCAAAGGGGCTAAGGAGATTATCCCAGCTTTGCCAGCCCGGGTGCTCGAGTAATCAGGGCAGCCTTGGGGACGACAAAGGAAGTGAAGGAGGGTTTCAATTCGAGCCTTGCTGGGCTCAGCCTGCTTGGGCTCAGCCTGGGGTTGGCTCAGGCTGAGCTGCCCAGTGATTGAGGAGGATGAGGAGGGGTGTGCTGAGGAGGGGTGTGCTGAGGAGACAGGGTGAGGTGAGGTGGGGGGGAGATGCTCATGGGAGACCTGTTGGTTTTACCCCTTCCTTGGCCAGCTTTGGGGTGCAGGGGGAGCTGAGGAGGGTCTAGGGGGTGGGAATGGAGAGGAGATTCCAGCCCTTATCACTCCCACCCATCGCTGGCAATTTATTGATTGGGGTGGTTTTTGCTTCTGACAGAGTACAAAAGCAAATCTTTATCAGGCTGAACCCTGCCCCCAGTAATGGAGGAGCTGTGACCTACCCAGAGAGCAGAGCAGGCACCTCCCAGCACCTACGGGGGGACAGGGAGGGGACTAGGGTGATGGCACCCAGGTGGTGCTGCACCCCAAGAAGGGCCAGGCACCCCCCCCGCTTGCCAGCTGTGCTGCAGGGCTGGCAGGTGGCAGTGGGGAAGGGACTGGCTGTGCCACACGTCACCAGGGTATGGCCCTGCCCTTCATGCCCCACGGAGCCAGGGTGCTGTGTCCCTGCAGGATGTGGCCCAATAAACCTCCCTGGGATGCTCCCTGCATCCTGCTGGGATGCAGCGCCGAGGGGGTCCCTGTCCCAAGGGGGGTCCCTGTCCAGAGGGGGACCCAGATCCAAGGGGGGTCCCTGTCCAGAGGGGGGTCCCTGATCCAAGGGGGTCCCTGTCCAGAGGGGGACCCTGTCCAGAGGGGGACCCTGTCCAGAGGGGGGTCCCTGTCCAGAGGGGGACCCTGCCCCGAGGGGGGTCCCTGTCCAGAGGGGAGTCCCTGTCCAGAAGGGGGTCCCTGTCCAGAAGGGGGTCCCTGTCCAGAGGGGGGTCCCTGTCCAGAGGGGGACCCTGTCCAGAGGGGGACCCTGTCCAGAGGGGGGTCCCTGATCCAAAGGGGTCCCTGTCCAGAAGGGGGTCCCTGTCCAGAGGGGGGTCCCTGTCCAGAGGGGGGTCCCTGTCCAGAGGGGGACCCTGATCCAAGGGGGTCCCTGTCCAGAAGGGGGTCCCTGTCCAGAAGGGGGGTTGCTGTCCCAAGGGGGACCCTGTCCAGAGGAGGGTCCCTGTCCAGAGGGGGGACCCTGTCCAGAGGGGGACCCTGTCCAGAGGGGGACCCTGATCCAAGGGGGGGTCCCTGTCCAGAGGGGGGGGTCCCTGTTCCAAGGGGGTCCCTGTCCCAAGGGGGTTCCCATCCTGGGAAATACATTGGAGCTGTGCCCAGGGCATGAATAATCCCTGGGAATAACCCCTGGGAATAACCCCAGACCTCAAGGGAGGGTGGGAAGGAAGGAAACTTCCCAGCTCTCATGGGGCTGCCAGGGGTAGCCAGTCCCCTGCGCCAGGGACCTGCTGTCCCTGCTCGTGGGGCTGCTGGGACCCCCTGGCACTGCCCAGGCTAGTGCCAAGCAGCGGGTAGGGGTGTACTGGGGGGGCAGGAAGCCAGAGGAGGGGAGGAAGGGGAGGGAAGGGGCCCCTGGAGCTGATGCAGAGGGGAGATATCCCCTCCGGAAAAGGGGAGGGGACCACAGGGCAGGGCCTGCGATCTGGGGAGCGGGGGAAGGACCCTTGGGGGGGTAGCACCCAGATTGGGGCGGGGGGGGGAGGGCTGGGAAGGAGCTTGGCTTTGCACCAAGCCCAAACCCCACCTGTCTGGAAACACAGCCCAGAGCTGAGGGGCAAGGCGGTGGTGATTGACAGCTGTCAGTCACTACGAGCCAGGCAGCAGTGCCCTCAGCCCTGGCTCCCAGCACACCGGCTGAGCTTCCCTTCTCCAGGGGAAAACGGAGGGGAGGATGGGGACAGGGATGGCCACGGGGACAGAGAGAGGGGGACACTGCCTGCACATCCCACCACCCCCCAGCAGCATCCCCCCCTAAGCCAGCAGCGCCCCCAAACCACTCTGCACATCCCACCACCCCCCAGCAGCATCCCCCCCCAAGCCAGCAGCGCCCCCAAACCACTCTGCACATCCCACCACCCCCCAGCAGCATCCCCCCCCAAGCCAGCAGCGCCCCCAAACCACTCTGCACATCCCACCACCCCCCAGCAGCATCCCCCCAAGCCAGCAGTGCCCCCAAACCACTCTGCACATCCTACCACCCCCCAGCAGTACACCTCCCAAACCACACTGAGCACCCCATCAGTGTCCCCCACCTTGCCCTGCACACCCCTCCCACCCTGCAGCCTCCCCAGACCAGAGCTGAGGGCAGGATGGTCCCTTCCCAGGGACACCCAGGGCAGGTGCCACCAGATACCATACATCCCACAGGTGGCTTTGCTGGAGAGAAGACAGGCATGAAACAGGGGGGTAAGGGGGGCTCAGGACTCCCCTAAATCATAGTGGGGACACACACACTACAGCCCTGACCCCCCAAATTCTCCCCACACCCCAACACAAAGGCACTGAGCCTCTGCTCAGCCCTGAGCTCCTGGTGATACAGAGGAACAGCTGGGATAATTTTTCCCACCCACACATAGCAGGGTGGAGGGGAAAGGGGGAGGGGGGGGGGGGCAGATCCATCCGGATCGAGCTGTCCCCCTCCTCTCTGGGGCCCTGTTCACCCCGATAATAAACCTTGAGGTTTACAGACCAGCTCCAGGCAGAGGGAGATTATTCAGGCAGGAGTCAGGGAGCAGATAAACACAACTGAAGGCAAGTGGGAGGTGAAGGGGAAGGGGGAGGTGGAGGGAAAGAGGGGGGGAAAGAGGGGGGGGAAAAGAGGGGGGGGAAAAGAGGGGGGGGAAAAGAGGGGGGGGATAAGAGGGGGGGGAAAAGAGGGGGGGGGAAAAGAGGGGGGGGAAAAGAGGGGGGGGAAAAGAGGGGGGGAAAAGAGGGGGGGGAAAAGAGGGGGGGGAAAAGAGGGGGGGAAAAAGAGGGGGGGGGAAAGAGGGGGGGGGAAAGAGGGGGGGGAAAAGAGGGGGGGGAAAGAGGGGGGGAAAAAGGGGGGGGGGGAAAAGAGGGGGGGAAAAGAGGGGGGGAAAAGAGGGGGGGGAAAAGAGGGGGGGGGAAAGAGGGGGGGGAAAGAGGGGGGGGAAAGAGGGGGGGGGAAAGAGGGGGGGGAAAAGAGGGGGGGGAAAAGAGGGGGGGGAAAGAGGCGGGGCGAAAAGAGGGGGGGGGGAAAAGAGGGGGGGGAAAAGAGGGGGGGGGAAAAGAGGGGGGGAAAAGAGGGGGGGAAAAGAGGGGGGGGAAAAGAGGGAAAAAGGGGGGAAAGAAGGAGCAAGGTGGAAAAAGGAGCAAGGGGGAAAAAATGAGCAAGGGGGAAGGGGAGAAAAAGGGTGCTGGAGGCACCAGGGTGGGATGGGGATGGCTCTGGGAAGGGAGCTGGAGGCACTGGGTGCTCTCCTAAGTCTCTGCTACCGACCCTGCTCTAGAGTAACACAAATAAGTGGGAAAGATGGAAACCTGGGAGCATGGCCCAGAGCTGCCAGCAGGGCCACAGGGAAGGTACCAGGGGGATTTGGGGTGGTTTGAGGGAACTGGAGAAGGCCTGCACCCCCTCTCCAGGCCCACTGCAGGGTGAAGGGGCTGGCATGAGTGGGCTCAGAGCATGGCTGTGCTCCATGCCACGATCCCACTGGGAAGCAGAACAGTCAGAGCATCCCAGCACCCCAGGCAGCATCTAAAGGCTCCCAAGCCTTCTGCTCCGGGGATTTACACATCAGCCAGGCAAGTAGCAGCCCCCTCCAGCCAACAAGGTCATTGCAAAGATAAACCAAAACACTCTTGTCCCCCTCCCTGGCACACAGGAGCCCCATGGCAAGACCCCAGCCTGCCACGTCCCTGCTCTGCTGAACCCCCAGCACCCCTGTGCACCCAGCAGGCAGCACTTGGGGATACCCAGAGGGCAAAGCCACAGGGGCTTAACCCTACATCCCCCTCCCAAGGAAAAAGAAACCAAGCCAGGGGAAGGCAAGACCCTGCAAGATGCTCAGAGGGCTGGAGCAGCTCCCTCTGGAGAGAGGCTGAGGGAGCTGGGCTGGGTCAGCCTGGAGAAGAGAAGAGAAGGCTGTGGGGGGACCTCACTGCAGCCTGCCAGTGCCTGAAGGGAGCAGAGGAACAGGAGGGGAATCAGCTTGTTCAAGGGCAGAGCCTGGCAGGACAAGGGGGCTGGAGTGAAGCTGGAGGAGGGAAGGGGGAGAGGAGAGATTGGGGGGAAGTTCTGTGCAGAGAGAGTGGTGAGGGGCTGGAAGGGGCTGCCCAGAGAGGGGGTGGGTGCCCCGTCCCTGGGGGTGTTCCAGGCCAGGTTGGCTGGGGCCCTGGGCAACCTTGTGTAGCTCCAGGCCTGAGGTTGGTGTCCCTGCCTGTGGCAGGGGGTTGGAGCTCTGGGACCCTTGGGGTCCCTTCCACCCCAGCCCAGTCTGGGATTCTATGAAGGGTGTGAACAAAAGCACCCAGAGCAGTTACCACCCCCCTCCAACCCCCCTCCCAAACCGCCCTGCATCTTCACAGCTGCCATTGCTGACATACAGCGGATCCTGCCAGATAAAGAAGAAAATTCAGGCTGCTCAGAGTTTCCCTTTTTGCCAGCTCCATCCCTGATAAGTGCAGAGCCTGCAGAGCGCCTGATAGACGGGCTATCGCGGCGGTTGGTGCGAAAGGAACACCCTATCGCTACAGCATCGCCGGACCGCCATCAACTCCCAGCCACACAGAAATTAATACCACTCCAATTACCAGAATAGAGATGGGCTGGGAGAAGGCGATAATAAAATCTCTTTTACATAAAGAATGCAAATAACCCCCCCCCCCTCCTGCTCCAGAGGGGGAAGAAGGGGGAAGGGGAGGTATGGGCTGAGATGAGGCTTGGTGGGCTGGAGCTTGTGGGATGTGGGGATGCACGGTGTTGTGATCACCACCCACCTCCCCCCCACCCTTCCCCAATTTCCCTGCCTCATCATCCCCAGGATAAGGGGACACTCGTGGGTTTGGCACTGGGATGGCAGCGCAGAAGCGGGGAGCACGGAGGTGGTGGGGGCAAAGGGCCCGGGGAGCAGATAAGGAGGAGCCAGGGGTGGCCTCACAGCTCCTTCCTGCCCGGCATGCAGGAAGGGCTGGGATATCAGCAGGGCCAGAGAGAGCTTCCCCTCGGATGGGGCGGGAAGGGGGAGTGGGGCCACGTCTCCCCACTGCTGGGCCGTGGGGATTTCGGCAGCTGCCGGAGCACGTGCGCTGGCAGCCGGCGTTTCCCAGGGCTCCCCCATCACCCAGCCCTGGCTGGTGGCCCTGGGGACACACCGGGGACCCTCCTGTCACATCCATCACTGAAGGGTAATCACCGTCCTGCATTGGGGTCACCCCTTCCCATCACACGCTGCTCCCAAACCACCAGCATCGCCCCACCCTTGGTGGGGGTCTCAGCACCCCCTTCCCGGTCCCATCCCTGTCCGCTCGCTGGGTGCTGTCCCCACCCACTCACTGGGTGCTGTCCCCAGCTCACACGTGCCCGCAAACCCAATCTGCACAGAGGGGAGCCCCAAATGTAACCCCATCAGCACCTCGGTTTGGAGATAGCGGGGTGATAGGGTGTGGGGTACCCACACGGCGTGCCCAGCCTCGCTGGGGCTGCCAGGGTGCTGCTGGCCTGGAGATGCTGAGAGGGAGATAGACGCCTGTATTTGCTCCTTGGGGTTTTGATAACCATCACGAAACCGCCCGAGCGTCGCTCTTGTGGTTGTCAGGATGTTCACCAAGTGCCCTGGTGAGCGTGGGGTGATGCAGGATGGGGTCCCAACCCTCCCCACACCAGGGAGCGTGGTGCCAGCCGTGGTGCCAGCATCCACGCTGCTCCCAGATCATTTCTGTGTGGCCCCAACAGGGGCTTGGGGGATGTGGGGGGGGGGACCCCAAGCATCATCTCACATCCCCTCTCCCAGCAGAGGGGTTTGGTATTTGCAGTTTGCCCAGCCCCCAGTGCTCCCAGTCCTCCTCGCACTGGTTTTACAAGAGGTGGCAGATGCCTGGGGGATGCTCTGGCTTCTCCCACCCGTGGTCCAGCCAGGATGGAGCAGGATGATCGGCCGCACACCGGGGACTCACCTGGCCCATTCCAGGCATCCGGCTCCGGTAGGTTTTCTCCAGGATCCGGTTTGTCCAGCTCCTTTGGACTCTCTGGTGCCTCTCTGGACTCTGCAGCAGGACAGGGAAGGTGTCAGCTCACACACCAGCAATTCCAGAGCCAATTCCCATGGGGGGGATCAGGACCACCGCAGCAGCGACACCACAAGGTGGGAGCGGTGGGGTCCTCCCTTTAAAACCCCCCCCCCAGTCTGAACCGCTCCCCCACACTGCCCAACTTTGGGGCGCATTCCATAATGACACCCCAAAAGACACTCCCCAAGCCCACCTCTACCTCAAAACCCCCTTTCCCCCCCCACCCCTCATCCCCCCCATCCCACCCCGGACCCTCGTGTCACCCGGTCCAGCCCCACGCCCGTCACGGCTCTATTAGTGGCGTATTCATAGCAACTTGATAACAATTATTTTTCTCCATTAACTGCTGCTGGAGATTGGGGGCTGATAACACCTATCTGCATATGACAGTGGGGGAAGATTAGTGCCCAAAGTACATGTTTGCCTTGGCGTCCCGGGGCGGATAACCAGCACGGAGCCCAATCGATCGGCGCCAGAGTGAACACCCAGGGGTGACGTCACCAGCATTGGAGATTATTAATACAGGTGATAAGCCGAATGATTAACATCAAATAAATCAATCACCGGGTATAAAAGTCCTATTATTTTTGGCTATAAATCAAAGTGCCTGGCATATCGATTTTTATCCATGGCGCTGAAAGCTTTAGTGGCCGTTATTGCTGCTGGGCCTTATCTCTGCTATCACCTCCTTATCAAGGCAGGCTAGTGCCAGGTGCAGCTCCGTGCCCGGGCTCCCGGCTCCCTCGCCCCCAGCCCGGCTCCCCCATCAGATAAGCAGCGCTCGCTTCTCCCTGCTGCTGAGCAAAGTTTGCTGGAGAGCCCTCCTCTCAGCCAGCTATCAGGGTGCTGGGTGGGTGGGGGGGTGGATCCCACCCTTTTCTCCTTTCCTGGGATGCCTCATGGGGTTTTTTAGGGGGACACGACAGCTATCAGGGTGGGGGGGTGTGTGTATCCCACCCTTTTCTCCTTTCCTGGGGTGCCTCATGGGGTTTTTTAGGGGGACACGCCAGCTATCAGGGTGCTGGGTGTGGTGGTGGGGGGTGTGTATCCCACCCTTTTCTCCTTTCCTGGGGTGCCTCATGGGGTTTTTTAGGGGGACACGCCAGCTATCAGGGTGCTGGGTGTGGTGGTGGGGGGTGTGTATCCCACCCTTTTCTCCTTTCCTGGGGTGCCTCATGGGGTTTTTTAGGGGGACACGCCAGCTATCAGGGTGGGGGGGGGTGTGGATCCCACCCTTTTCTCCTTTCCTGGGGTGCCTCATGGGGTTTTTTTAGGGGGACACGCCAGCTATCAGGGTGCTGGGTGGGTGGGGGGGGTGTATCCCACCCTTTTCTCCTTTCCTGGGGTGCCTCATGGGGTTTTTTTAGGGGGACTCGCCAGCTATCAGGGTGCTGGGTGGGGGTGTGTGTATCCCACCCTTTTCTCCTTTCCTGGGGTGCCTCATGGGGTTTTTTAGGGGGACTCGCCAGCTATCAGGGTGCTGGGTGGGGGGGGTGTATCCCACCCTTTTCTCCTTTCCTGGGGTGCCTCATGGGGTTTTTTTAGGGGGACTCGCCAGCTATCAGGGTGCTGGGTGGGGGTGTGTGTATCCCATCCTTTTCTCCTTTCCTGGGGTGCCTCATGGGGTGTTTTTAGGGGGACACAACACACACACGCTCTGGTGTTGCTGGTGGATGGATGGAGGGAGTGAGTGGGCGCTCGCTGGGGACCGGCCGGGCTCCATTAGCCAGCACAGCCTTGCCCTGCTGTGGTTATCTCGAAGGGCACTGCAAACATTAACTGATTAGGATTTGCCCCCACCTCCACAGGAAGGAACTTAAAGGATATCTGGGGACTGTTTCGGCCCGGCCCTGAAACGCAGCCACCTCTGGGGTGGGGCACGGCGTGGCGGCGAGCAGGCGGCGTGGGCAGGAAGCAGCCAGCAACGGCCCTGGCTCCACATCCCCATCCCTGGCCCTGCCCCTGCCAAGCACCTGCCTCCGTGGCTGCTTTGCACCCTGGGGATAGGGGGTCACTTTGCACCGCTGGGGATAGGGGGTCACTTTGCACCCCTGGGGATAGGGGGTCACTTTGCACCCAGGGGAAAGGGGGTCACTTTGCACCCCTGGGGATAGGGGGTCACTTTGCACCCTGGGGATAGGGGGTCACTTTGCACCCCTGGGATAGGGGGTCACTTTGCACCGCTGGGATAGGGGGTCACTTTGCACCGCTGGGATAGGGGGTCACTTTGCACCCTGGGGATAGGGGGTCACTTTGCACCCCTGGGGATAGGGGGTCACTTTGCACCCTGGGGATAGGGGGTCACTTTGCACCCCTGGGGATAGGGGGTCACTTTGCACCCCTGGGGATAGGGGGTCACTTTGCACCCTGGGGATAGGGGGTCACTTTGCACCGCTGGGGATAGGGGGTCACTTTGCAGCCCGGGGAAGGGGGTCACTTTGCAGCCCTGGGAAGGGGGTCACTTTGCACCCTGGGGAAAGGGGGTCCCTTCGCAGCCCTGGGGGGTGTAGGAAGGGGGTCACTTTGCACCCCTGAGAAGGGGGAAGGGGGTCACTTTGCATCCCTGGGAAGGGGGTCCCTTTGCAGCCTCTGGGGGGGGTGGGAAGGGGGTCACTTTGCACCCCTGAGAAGGGGGAAGGGGGTCACTTTGCACCCAGGGGAAGGGGGTGGAAGGGGGTCACTTTGCACCCAGGGGAAGGGGTCACTTTGCATCCCTGGAGGGGGCGGAAGGGGGTCACTTTGCATTCCTGGGAAGGGGGTCACTTTGCACCCTGGGGAAGGGGATCCCTTTGCAGCCCTGGGGGTGTGTGAAGGGGGTCACTTTGCACCCCTGAGAAGGGGGGTCCCTTTGCATCACTCATAAGGAGAAAGGGAGTCACTTTGCATCCCTCACAGGGAGGGAAGGGGGTCCCTTTGCATCTCCTGGAAGGGGGAAAGGGGGTCCCTTTGCATCTCCTGGTAAGGGGGAGAAGGGAGGGTCAATTTGCACCCCTGGGTGGGTGGGAAGGGGGGAAAGGGGCCACTCTGCACCCTCGCATCCCTTCGCTGCCGCTGGCAGCTCAGCACCGGGGCGGGTGAAAGGCGCTGGAACAGATCAGGGTGACGCTGCTCATTAGCAGCCATCGCCACCAGCAGCTCGCCTCTGGTTTCCAGGAGCCCAGCTTGCAGCTCCCCCCTTCCCCAGCACGCTGCTACCCCCAGCCAAGCCGAGATTGCTCCTGCCTGTGCCCACCCCACGAAGCCCATACATTCCAGGAGCATCCCTGCTATGGGGGCGGTTGCTCAGCATCACCCCAGGGCCACCAGGCTGCACCCAGAGGGATGGAGCACCCCAGGGAGATTGGAGGAGAGAGGAGGGGAGGGGGGGGGGGATCCTCACTTAACCAACAGCCCAATGGATGGATGAGCGGGTGGGATGCTTTGTTTGCTTAATTAACACCCCAGAGCTGATGCCCACCGTGCCCAGCGCGTTGTCCCATGGTGGGAGGATGCTGTGGTCAGCCCCCCACCATCACAGCCAGACTCACCTTCGCTGCTGGGGGGGCTGGGGGCATCGCACTCGGCAGAGCCCTCGCGGTCTGAGGCGGCCCCCTCCCTGTCTGAGGGGCTCTTGTCCCCCGCCGCGCTGTCCTCGCCTTCCTCCATGGCTGCCAGGGAACCTGCCGGAACACAGCGGGGTGGTTGGTGGGGGGAGAGCTGGAGGAGGGGGGAAAGAAACCCATGGGGGGGTGTTGGGAAGCGTAGGATGCCAGTACCTCAGGGCTGGGAAAGGGCCCTTCCTGGAGATGGCCTGTGGAAAACCCCATCCCCAGCCAGTCCCATGGTCTGGCATCTCTCTGGGGGTCCCTCAGAGAGGGGTTTAGAGCCTCGGGGTGTCCCTGAGGGATGCCCAGCACCCCCCCAAGACACTGTGGGATAGGACCCCCCACACCTGCCCAGGACGCAAGGGGTCTGAGTGTCCCAGGGTGCAGCCCGCAGCACCCCTCACCACACTTCCCACCCAGACCCCCCCCTCCAGCACCTGCCCCAGACAGGGTGAGAGACCCCAGAGACCCATCCCCACAGTCCCCAGCACCCCCTGTCTCACAGGGGACCCACAACACAGCCCTCCCCCACCATGCCCTGGGATAAAGGGGGATGCTGCAGTGCGGACACAGGGTACAACCGGGATGCCTGAGGCTGCAAACTGGGCTCACCCCAGAGCCCATCAACCCACGCTGACATTTCCATGGCAACACAGCATCTCTCTTTTCTCTCCCCTCCTCCCCATAACCAAGAAAGCCTTAAACAGCAGCGCACATGGCTGGTGCCAGACGAAGCTGTGCCATGGGCTGCCCCATCCGGCACAGGGATGGGGTAGGGGGGGAAAACCAGCACAGTGACGAACCCTCTTGCAGACCTCAGCTGCTCTCTGTGACTCCAGGCATGTATATTTACAGCAGGAGAACAAAGAGCCCATAATCTATACAAAGCAGACAACAATGAGCGTGAATAAAGAGCCTGCCGGAGAAGGGAAGGCAATTTATTCTAATTCTGCTAATTTCAGTTCCAGCACAATTAAAAAGGCCCTGATAATATTCAGAAACAATCGCCAGCTAACAAATCGTTTCTCTCAGCTGTAAATGAAACATTGTTAGGCTAATTTCTTCCTTCACGCCTTCACGGCTCTCGGGCTTCTGATAAAGTTAACCCGACTCTTGCCTGCTCTGTCGTGGTTTGGCATCTCCAGCCTGGCCAAGGAGGGATGGACAGGGCTGGGATTACATGTAGCACCCACCCAAAGGTGTTTGGACTACTTGTATCCTGCCCCAAAACGCTGTCCCATCCCAGAGATGGGGATGTCCTGTGGAAATGTGACTACGTAAAACCTGGGGTTCGGGTACCACAGCATCAC
Organism: Laterallus jamaicensis coturniculus; assembly: GCA_022605575.1. Lineage (NCBI taxonomy): Eukaryota > Metazoa > Chordata > Aves > Gruiformes > Rallidae > Laterallus > Laterallus jamaicensis. The sequence continues at coordinate 90,502 of JAKCOX010000150.1, forward strand.
CCGGGGATGATGGGCAGCTGGCAGCATCCCCATCCCCACAACACCACACAGTCTTTGGATGCATCCCAGCACCCAGCCTGTCTCACCACAGCATCCCACTCTCAACACACCCATGCTCTGTCCCTGGAGGGTGTTCAAGGCCAGGTTGGATGGGTCCCTGGGCAACCTTGTGTAGCTCCAGGCCTGAGGTTGGTGTCCCTGCCTGTGGGAGGGGGTTGGAGCTCTGGGACCCTTGGGGTCCCTTCCAACCCAGCCCAGGCTGGGATTCTCTGATTCTATGACCCATCCCTAAAGGGACAGCTCTGCCTCTGCCGCCAGCTCCCTGGGTTGAACAAACTAGTGTGAAGCTTAAAAAATTGGGGGGGGGAAAAAGGGGGAAAAAAGAAGGGATAATAAAAAAAAAAAAAAAGGAAGGAAGGGAGGGAGAGGGAGTGGGGAGCTGGGAGCAAAGCATCACTTCTCCAGGATTGCTGGAAGCCCTGCACAGTTATCACCGCACACAGCCTCCCTCGGCTTGCCTGATCTGTCTATTCTTCATTAAGCAAATACGCTGAAATGGAAATGAAAACATAATAGCTATTTGATTTTCAGGGAGATATTTTGCATATTGGTTGGGTGCTGATAGCGGAATTTCATCAACTCCCTTTTTTCATGCTTTAAAAACTGAATTACTCAGGCTGGCTTTACAGAGAGGGGAAGAGCCCAAAAAACCAGCTCCCTTCCAAGCCACTCCGCTTCGGCGATTAACTCTCCTCCCTCCCTCTTTTTTTTCTCTTTCCTCCTTGATAGCAAGGAAAAGGGGGTTTTTTTTCCCTCTTTTTCTTCTTTTTCTTTAATTTTTTAACCCTTTTTTTTTGGGTGGTTGTTTTTTTTAGCATTTCACTGATTGCAACAACTCTCAGGGTGGTGATGCACCCTGGCGTGATGCACCCACAGCTGTTGGGGAACATGGTTTCCCAACCAGATTTCAAGGGTCAACATTCCTGGGAATGGGAAAAAAACTCTTCATTTCCTCTATTGATTGGTTTGATGGCTTCACTCAAATTAAGGTTCTCCTCTTCACCCATCGTTACCCCAGGTGATTGGTTTGATGGCTTCACTCAAATTAAGGTTCTCCCCTCTACAGGGATAATAAAGCCTTTTCTTTTCTCCTCTCTGTTCATTGAGCTTCTCTGAGAAATTGGATAAAAGGGGAAATAATCTAGAAAATCATGAAAAAAATGTAAAAAGAAGAAGAAGAAAATAAAAACCAGGAGGGAGGGATTCTCTGGGCTGCCAAGAGTGAGACCCTGGCCGCTCCGAAAGCCGGCACGCAGACAAGAGCAAAGCGATAAGAGGCCTTGATAGTGGAGAGAAAATAGCAACAGCCCCAGACTTTCCCACCAGCTCCAGAGCAGGGAGGAGGAGGAGGAGGAGGAGGGAGGAAGAGGAGGAGTCCTCGTGGTGGAAAGCAGGTCCTGGACTGAAAGCACATGGAGGCTGGGAGCAAGGTTTGCTGCCCGGCGCCCATCGTCACCACGTCCTGCTCTCAAAGTGGGAAGGTGCTTGAGCCTGAGGGACAGAGGGAGAGAGCCACACCTCACCCCCCCAGAGCTCGTGGTGCAGAGAGGCCCTGGGGTGTCACCCCCCTGTCCCAAAAAACGGTGGGACCCAGGGGACAGCCCCAACGCTGATGGGGTTGGCGTGACCACGGAGGGAGCGGGATGGAGGCTCTTTTCTTCATCCTGCCGGCTCCTCCTCATCCCTGTGCTGGCCCTGAAGCCCTCCTCCAATTAAAAATAAGCTTAAATGATAATAATAATGATATCAATAATAATAAAAACATAATACTGATAGTAATAATATACTGACATCATCATCAACATCCACCACCCCAATATACCACCCCAAGGCAAAGCTCCTCACCAGCAGCACCAGCACGATGCTCACCCAGCACATCCCGCTCAAGACCTGGGTCCAGCTCTCCCATCACCTCCCTGGAGCATCCCCACTGCCCCTAAACCTCCTGATTTCCCCCCCTCCCCACCCCAAATTTTGCTGCCAGGAGCCAAGGGATGCAGGAATAGGTAAAGGGATGGGTGTTCCCTTGGGAAAGCTTCCCTGGGAGAGGGATGTGGCTGCTCCTGATGCTCACATCAGCTGCAAAACCATCTCTGGGGGTTGGGGGGGGGGGTCAGCACAGCCTGGGGATTCCCCAGGGTCTCGTAGCAGGGTTGTGCCATGTCAGCCTTGCAGGAAGCAACACCCAGAGAACAACCCAGGCTGTAAATCCAAAACCCACTGGTATCTGATGGGACAGCAGCCCGCCTCTTCTCACCCAATTTTCCCCTGGTATGTATTAATGTTTGCTTTTACCAGCGACCTCAGGTGCCCCCAAGCCCGTTCCCCACGGGATGGGGGATGCCAAGCGCCGTGGCTGAGGGCAAACAAGGTGTTGGTGGCTGGGAAATGACACCACTCCTCAATAGCCATGGTATCCAGGGGGATTTTATTCCCCTCCCCTTGGTTGATGCTGCTGGGATCCAGCATTAAATTGCAACACCCCCACTCCTAGGACTCATATTTTGGAGGAAAAACGGACTTTTTGGAGCACAAATCAACCCTCCCCCCTCCCCTCTATCAGCCCAGCTGCAGCATCCCAGGGCCAGGCTCCCCCCTACAGATATCAGCACATTAAATATCAGCCCCGTGCACGGAGCTGATAGTGGTTGGGGCCAGCCCCAGCCCCAGCTGTACCTATCTTTAATTTGGGGCCCTTCCCCATCGCCCCCAGATAAAACTCACCCCGACCTTTCATGTGCTGCCCTGAGTTAAAAGGGCAAGACAAAACAATACAGGTTTGCCAAGCTGGGAGGTGGAGGGGAGGGGGGATTTATTATATATTTAGACTCATTTGTTATATATTTAGACTCATTTATTAGTAAATTAAACTGAATTTATCCAGGAGGGGGATGAAGGATAGTGGGAGGGATGCTACAGTTCCTGGTGGGATGCTGGAATTGCTGGTGGGAAGAGACGCTGCGATTGCTCACGGGGCTGGGAGGGGTTACAATAATCAATTGTAAATTTTATAAAGTATTTAAGTCTTAATTTATCCAAGGAGAGAAGGAAGAATAGCAGGGGAACAGAGGTGGTGAGGGATGCTGTGAATTCATGGGGAAGGAGGGATTTATAACACTTTATAATTAAATTTATTAAGGTGTTAGGCCTCATTTATCCAGGAGGGGAGTGAAGGGGTGTGTGTGTGGGGGGGGGTGTGTGTGTGCTGTGATTTCTCATAGGGGTGTAGGGTGCTCTGAGTGTTACTGATGGGGGGGCATCAGTAATGCTTGGAACATCCTACCCTCAATGGGATGGAGATGTGTTCACATCTGCAGCATCCTGACCGTGGTGGCATCCCAATCACCACGGCATCCCAATCACCACGGCATCCCAATCACCACGGCATCCCAACCACTGCAGCACCCCAACCATCACAGCATCCAAATCACAACAGCATCCCAATCACCATGGCACCCCGACCACCGCAGCATCTGAATCACCATGGCACCCCGACCACCGCAGCATCCCAACCGCAGTGACATCTGAATCACTGTGGCACCCTGACCACCACGGCATCCCAACCACTGAGGCATCTGAATCGCCACAGCATCTGAATCACCGTGGCATCCCAACCACCACGGCATCCCAATCACCATGGCACCTGAATCACCATGGCACCCTGACCACCATGGCATCCCAATCACCATGGCATACCAACCACCATGGCACCCTGACCACCATGGCACCCAGACCACCATGGTATCTGAAACACCATAGCACCCCAACCACCATGGCATCCCGACCACCATGGCATCCCAACCACCAGGGCATCCAAATCACCACGGCACCGTGACCACCATGGCATCCAAATCACCATGGCACCCTGATCACCACGGCACCTGAATCACCACCGCATCCCAACCACCATGGCACCCTAACCACCGCAGCATCCGAATCACCACGGCACCTCCAACCACCACAGCATCCGAATCACCATGGCACCCCGACCGCCGTGGCATCCAAATCACCACAGCACCCCAACCACCACAGCATCCCGACCGCCATGGCATCTAACTCACCACAGCATCCCAACCACCATGACACCCCAACCACCACGGCATCTAACTCACCACAGCATCCCAACCACCATGACACCCCAACCACCACGGCATCCTGACCACCATGGCACCCTGACCACCATGGTATCTGAAACACCATAGCACCCCGAGCACCACGGCATCCCGACCACCATGGCATCCCAACCACCATGGCATCCCAACCACCACGGCACCGTGACCACCATGGCATCCAAATGACCATGGCACCCTGATCACCATGGCACCTGAATCACCACCGCATCCCAACCACCATGGCATCCTAACCACCGCAGCATCCGAATCACCACGGCACCCCCAACCACCACAGCATCCGAATCACCATGGCACCCCGACCGCCGTGGCATCCAAATCACCACAGCATCCCAACCACCATGACACCCCAACCACCACGGCATCTAACTCACCACAGCATCCCAACCACCATGACACCCCGACCACCGTAGCACCCCAACCACCACAGCACCCTGACCACCCCAACCACCCCGTCTCAGCGCAGCCACAAAACACCCCACCAACCCAACACATCCGCAGCACCCCAGTCATCCCTCCCAGCTCCATCACACCGCATCACCCCAGGGGAGCCCCAGGCCGCAACCACCAGGGAATAAAAGGCCCAGGGAAGCAGCAGAGCCTGAGAAAAAGCAGCCCTGCTGATAGGGGAGAGATTGGTTTCAGCCAGAGCTGCTCCCCCTGCCAAGTCCATCTCCTATCTGCACGGGGTGCAGTTACTTAACATTCATCACGGCCTGAACTCTGTAACTTTATCAGCGGGCGAGCATGGCGCCATCGCCGGGCCCAGCCAGCCCCGGCGCTCAGATAGGCCCGATAAACCGCTGATAGATTACAGCAGATTGGTTCACTTCAGGGGCCGCGATTACTGAGACTAATAGCCAGGGAGCCCGCTTCCTATCAACCAGCAGCCTGGGGGGGGTGTGAGTCTGGGGGGGGAGTGAGTTTGGGGGGGGGGTGTGTCTGGGGAGAGGGTGTGTGTCTCTGGGGGTTGTGAATCTGGAGGGGGGGGTGTCAGGGGGAGGAATGTGTGTTGGAGGGGGGGGAATGTGTGTTGGGGAGGGGGGGATGTAGGGGGTGTGTCGAGGGGGGTGGGTGCAAGTCTGGGGGAGGTTGTGTCTGGGGCGGGGGGGGTGTGTCAGTGGGGTGGTATGGGGTGTGTTTCTGTGTGTGTGTGTGTGTGTGAGTCTGGGGGGGATGTGTCTGTGTGTGTGTGTCGGGGGGGTTTGTGAATCTGGGGGGGGTGTGTGTCAGGGGGGTGGTGTGGGGTGTGTTTCTGTGTGTGTGTGAGTCTGGGGGGGATGTGCCTGTGTGTGTGTGTGTGTGTGAGGGGGGGTTGTGAATCTGGGGGGGTATGTCGGGGGGAGGAATGTGTGCTGGGGGGGATGTGGGCGGTATGTCGGGGGGGAGTGTGTGTGAGTCTGGGGTGGGGGTGTGTGTTTCTGGGTGTGTGTGAGTCTGGGGGGGGTGTGTGTCTGGGGCAGGGGGTGTGTGTATGTGTCTGGAGGGGATGTGGGTGTGTGTGTGAGGCTGGGGGAGTTGTGTGTCAAGGGGGATGTGGGGTGTGTTTCTGTGTGTGTGTGTGAGTCCGGGGGGGAGGTGTCTGTATGTGTCAGGGGGGTGTGTGTCAGGGGGGGATGTGGGGTGTGCGCGTGTCTGGGGGGAGGTGTGTGTATCTGGGGGGAGTCTGGAGAGGGGCATGGGAAAATAATGGGAAAGAAAATACAGGGACAATGACAATGAAGTGACTTTAGGTTTCAGATGGGGCCTGATAACACCCTGATAGATTTTAAAGAGAGGAGTCTAATAGAGCTGTCCCACCCCACCCCCAGCACATCAGATTGCTCTGTGAGATGGGGATGAGATGCTTAACGTGGTCCTGCCTGCCTGGTGAGGAGGAGCTGGTTAAAGCCTGGAAGGGAAACTGAGGCAGCCAGTGGCCATCGGTCCTTAGCGGGGGGGCATCCTCCATCCAAACCCCCATTCCAAGAGCAGTTTGGGGTGTTTAATCCCACACTAATCCAGGCAGGATTTGGGGAGCTTGGTGGGAGTTCAGGGCTGGGGAGCAGCTGGATGCCCTGATAATATGGAAGGGAACTTTACAGAGTCACAGTGTGCTGGGGGGTGGCAGGGACCTCTGGAGATCACCTAGTCCCACCCTCCTCAGAGCAGGATCCCCTCCAGCAGGCTGCACAGGACAGCACCCAGGATCATGGGGTTGGATGTCTCCAGAGATGGAGACTCCTCAAGCTCTCTGGGCAGCCTGGCCCAGGGCTCTGCCACCCTCCCAGCAAAGAAGTTCCTCCTCAGGCTCAGGGGGAACTTCCTCTGTTCCAGTCTGTGCCCACAGCCCCTTGTCCCATCCCTGGACACCACTGAACACAGCCGGACCCCTCCTCCTGAGCCCACCCCTCAGGGGTTTCTCAGCTTTGAGAAGACCCCCCTCAGTCTTCTCTTCTCCAGGCTGAACAGCCCCAAATCCCTCAGCCACTCCAACAGAGAGATGTCCCAGTCCCCTCAGCATCCCCATAGCCCTTTCCTGGACCCCCTCCAGCAGCCCCCTGACCCTCTACCAGTGAAGATCAGGCCCCAAACATGCACGAGCAGGCGAAGCGATGGGGGTGTGCAAAGCTCCTGCAGCTCTGCTGGCCTCCAGGAGTTTTTCTGGGTGAAAAACCCCTCAGTTTTGGTCTTCTCTCCCACCTGGAATAAAGCTGTTCCAGTCGGGAATGGCTGGGGGCAGGGGGGATGCTGGCCTGGCCCTGTGGAGTCCATCAATACCAGGTGACGGCGAGGCCAGAGGTCAAGCTCTTTGCTAATCTAGCGACAAATTACCCCAGAGATGCAGCAGTGGAGCCGCCCCCCTCCCCGTGGGAAGCAGCTTCAGGTCCATCCTGCTGCTAAAAGCTGCTGGGACAGGACTGGGGATGGATGCCAGCCCCCCCCCCTCACCAGACGAGGACAAGGGATGGGGGGGGCAACGGGGATGGGGGGCACCAGACCCATCACCAAAGATGCTCTGGCTGGGGCTCCCAGTGCCAGCTCCCAGCACCATCCCGGACCACTTCAAGGTCTCTAGCTAACGCTGCACCACTGAGTAAGGGCTGGGTGGGGGGGCTCCAGGAGCAGAAAAGGACCCTAAGAGGGTGCAACACATTTGGGTGGCCAACTGCAAGCAGCAGCATGGGCTTCCAGCACCGATCCTGGCAGAGGAAGGTTATGGGGATGACACCATCCCCCAAAATTGCACCACTACAGCTTCCCCCCCCCCCCCCCCCCCCCAAACACCTCAGCCCTTGCTGGCCCAGCACACACCCTCCCTGTGATGCAGCCCCTTCATCACCAGCACCCCCAACCCTCCTCTTCCTCCAACTCCAAGCAGTGTGGCCGTTCATGCCCAACTCCATGAACACCCAGTTTCCCTCCCTACACGTGCCAGTGCTGCTTCTGTTCTGTGTTTGGGGGGGGGGGGTTAGTTGAGGGCTTTTTTGGGGTGTTTTTTTTCTATTTCTTTTTTTTTTTTTTTCCTGTTCTTGGCATTTTGGTGGAGCAAGATAAGGGTAAAAAACAACAGAGCTGCTCAGAGAGTGAAAAAGGGAGATAGATAACGCAGATACCGACTCCTACACAAAACAGTCCTGGCTTTATCACTGCTTTTTATCACAGTTCCTCTAAGAAAAAAAAAAATAATAAAATAATAAAAAAATAAAGAGAGCAGCCCAACTGGAATGGGGCAGCACATTTTTAAAAAAAATTGAACTTTATACTGTTTTGCTCTTTAGTTTTATATTTAGATGAAACAAACTTCAGATTCTGGAGGTTGATATGGAGTTTTTTTCTAGTTCAAGGAACCAACCAAAAGGTCTGGCAGCTCTGTTTGCTCCAGTGGGGATGAGGTGAGGGAACTCAAGAGGGATTTAGGAAAGTGGATGCTAAGGGAGAGGTGCTGGCTCCCATCACCCAGCCTTGTTTGAGGCCATGGGGTGTAGCAGTTTGGGCATCTTTCAGCTCGGATGGGTTGGAGGGATGAGGCTGGTTCTGAAGCATCCTGCTGGACTCCAGCATCCCCCAGCAGAGCCAGCAAGGCTCAGCCAGGAGCCTGGCATAGGAAGGGAGATGCTTCTCAAGCACCAGCCAGCTGCTAGTCCCTGGGGATGGTCAGAACCCACATGAGATATCAGGATCCCAATGCATGCTGCAGCCACGTGGCATCCCAACAGCATCCCCACAGGTCCCCAGCATCCCAGGACAGCATCTCCATCCCAGTGCAGGGACCTGACTGCGCATGCCATACTCCCTGCCCACATAGATCCCAAAAAAAATCCTTTCCCTACTGCAACAACCCCCCTGTGTCCCTATCCCCAGGGCTCTGCCCTCCCGTTACCAACCCCAAGCACAGGCTGGGGTGGGTGTTTCCAAGCAGAAAAACCACAGGGCCCATCCAGAAAGAGGGAAAGAAGAAGAAGAAGAACAACAACCACCAAAAAAAAAAAATCATAATAAAAATGGACTGGAGGTTTTTCCCTCCCCTCACACTCCCTTCCCTACCTTCTTTTTGAAAAACATAATTTATCTGTGTATTATCAAGAAATCCAGACACTTTAATCAGTGAGCTATGAAGTCAGTATTTCCATTCTTATCTAGCGGAGGAGTGGAAATGGAGAGCAGATAGGCAGCTCCGAGCCGGTCCGTGGTGGGGAATGTTAATGGGAGGAGAGGCAGAGCCATTGGCTACCGAGCTGCCGCTATCGCTGCCATTATCGGGCCGTTATCAAGGCAACCATCGCCGCGCAGTAATGGGGCCAGTTCAACTTTCCGCATTATCATAGGAGCTGGAAGTAGCATGAGAGGCCTCAGCTGGGAGAAGAGAGAAGGGAGCGAGCAGCCCAACTTCCCAGTGGAGCAGAGGAAGGGAAAAGAAGCTTTTCTTCACCCCCCCCTCACAACCTCCCCCCCCCCTCCCCGTGGTTCCTTAGGTGGTGGTGTGATGCTCTTCCTGGTCAGCATCCTCTTGCGCATCTTGGGTGCTGGGGTTAAGGAGCATCCCTAAAGGTACATGTGGCCCCAGGTATCGACCCCACTGAGCAGCCCCAAAAACCTGGGTACCAAGCTCAAGGCACATCCCCAAAATCCTGTGTACCAACCCCACTGAGCAGTCCCAAAAACCTGGGTACCAACCCCGAGGTGCATCCCCAAAATCCTGTGTACCGACCCCACTGAGCAGCCCCAAAAACCTGGGTACCAAGCTCAAGGCACATCCCCAAAATCCAGTGTACCAACCCCACTGAGCAGTCCCAAAAACCTGGGTACCAACCCCGAGGTGCATCCCCAAAATCCTGTGTACCGACCCCACTGAGCAGCCCCAAAAACCTGGGTACCAAGCTCAAGGCACATCCCCAAAATCCAGTGTACCAACCCCACTGAGCAGTCCCAAAAACCTGGGTGCCAACCCCGAGGTGCATCCCCAAAATCCTGTGTATCTACCTCACTGAGCAGCCCTAAAACCCTGGGTATCGATCCCAAGGAGCATCCCCAAAGCCTCAAATACCAACACTGACGAGCATCCCCAAAACTCTGGGTACTGATCCCAAGGTGCATCCCCAAAGACCACATACTGATGCCACCAAGCATCCCCAAAACTCTGAGTGCATACCCAAAATCCTGCATATCAACCACACTGAGCATCCCCAAAACTCTGGATACCAACCCCAAGGCGCATCTCCCAAAACCCTGGGTACCAACCCCAAGGCGCATCCCCAAAGCCCCACATACTGACCCCACCGAGCATCCCCAAAATGCTGGGTACCAACCCCAAGGCGCATCCCCAAAATCCTGCATACCAACGTCACTGAGCATCCCCAAAATCCTGCATACCAACGTCACTGAGCATCCCCAAAATGCTGGGTAAGAACCCCAAGGTGCATGTCCCAAAATGCTGGATACCAACCCCAAGGAGCATGTCCCAAACCCCTGGATACCAACCCCAAGGCGCATCCCCAAAGCCCCACATACTGACCCTGCTGAGCATCCCCAAAATGCTGAGTACCAACCCCAAGGCGCATGCCCAAAGCCCCACATACTGACCCTGCTGAGCATCCCCAAACCCCTGGGTACCAGCCCCCAGGTGCATCTCCCAACCCCCTGGATACCAACCCCAAGGCGCATCTCCCAACCCCCTGGATACCATCCCCAAAGCCCCACATACTGACCCCACCAAACATCCCCAAAATGCTGGGTACCAACCCCAAGGCGCATCTCCCAACCCCCTGGATACCAACCCCAAGGCGCATCTCCCAAACCCCTGGATACCATCCCCAAAGCCCCACATACTGACCCCACCGAGCATCCCCAAAATGCTGGGTACCAACCCCAAGGTGCATCCCCAAAGCCCCACATACTGACCCCACCGAGCATCCCCAAAATGCTGGGTACGAACCCCAAGGTGCATGTCCCAAACCCCTGGATACCAACCCCAAGGCCCATCCCCAAAGCCCCACATACTGACCGCAGCTTGAGCATCCCCAAATCTCCAGGCCACGACCCGCAGCTCGTCAAGGACAAGAGAAAACAATGCATCTATATTTCATCAGATGAACAAATTAGAGGAGCACATTTCCTCCGCCGCGCTATCGAATGGGAGATGTCAAGAAAATATGTTGATGTGAGAAAGAGGAGATAAAGAATTATTTTGGAGGGGGAAGAAAAAAAAAAAAAAGAGCTGTGGAAGGCTCTTATCTGGAGTGACTCATAGGCACACACTCCTTAACCCCACTGCAGCCCAAGGTCAGCAGTTACATTCCTTTCGGCATTTCATCCCTTCCAAAAAAACAGGGAGCTGCAGGAACAATGCGGAGCCTTTGCAGGGCAGCCATCGGAAGAGGGAACTGTATTACCCCCCTCCCCTGAAACACTTGAACTTTCCTGATAAAATAAACAGTGGGACAGCAGCCTGGCCAAGGCAGAGAGTCCAAAAAAACCCTGAGTCAGGCAACAAAAACAGTCATGGGACGTGTCACTGAAAAAAATACGAGGGGAAAGAAAAAGATACCGGCCTCCTGCTCCCAGTCCTGCTCTGCTCTGATGGGGAGATGATTCCTTCTTCCCCTCCTGGAAGAAAAATTCCATCTCCTTGGCATGGCTGTGGGGCTCATGGAGCCAGAGCGTGAGATGGGGCTGGCAGAGAGGTGTTCTCTACTTTTTCTTCCTCTTTAAAGAAGGAAAAGATGGCTTTAAAGGTATCTTTAAAAATCACTACGTTTCTCTGCTCCCTCTCAGAGCGGCTCCGAGCAGCCCCTTGCATCCCTCTCACCAGGCAGCCTTGGGTCCCACAGCCAGGCTCTGCTGGGCCAAGCCTCAAACTGGGGAGGGGTTGGGGGTATTTTTTTGAGTTTTAGGGGTTTTTTTTGCAGCAGGATGGACAGTGTGCATGGAAAACAACCTCTACTCTTCACCCAGAAGGGATGTATTTGACTCCAAACCCACCAACACCAAGCAGGGCGGTGCGGCTCTGTCCCCAAGCTGTGCCAGCCCTGCTGCACCCAGTTTGGGCAGCAACCTCCCTCCCTTTCCCAGGGATGCGGGTCGCATCATCCCTGGGGCTGGGAGCATCGCGTGGCACGGGGTACCACAGGGATGCCGGAGGACTCAGCTCCCCGACAACTTCACACCGGGATGCTGCCAAGGCTGAGTGGCTCCAGTGGGTCCTCAAGAAGGGCCAAGGCAGCCCCTGTCTGGGTGCCACGCATCTCCTGTGCCACCACAGCTCTATCTCCTTGCGCAATCGGCTGCAACACCCGTGGGGGAAGGATTGCTTTCTTCCCAAGCCCTGATTGCCGAGCTGGCCGGCTCGCAACTTGGCCAAAGGGGAACCTGCAGCTTGTTAGGTGGCCTCGTGATTCACGACGGAAAATAAGACCTTGCCCAACCACACAGGTTCAGAGCCAGAGCTGTAAATCCCAGCCTCGGGTGGCTTTCCCGCTCCGGCATGGTGTATCGGTGACACATCCCCGCGATGTGGGCATCGCCACAGCTCCAGGGTGCCCTGGGGAGGAGGGGATGGGGGACACGGGGCACACAGCGTGGGGGTATCCCCAGCGGGGAGATGAGAGGCGGAAGAGCGGCAGGAGACACAAACCAACCCAACCCTGGCGCCCACGGGCCCTGGAAGCGGCCGCCTGCCAAAGCCGCCGCAGCCTCCCTCGTCGGCGCGGCTGCCAGCACCACCTTCCCAGCCCGCGGCTGCCGCAGGGATGTGTGCCGGGGCTCTCGGCAGAGCAGGTTTTGCTGTGCTGCCAGGTGCCCCAGTGCGTGGTTGTGGCCAGCCTGGCTCTGGCACTCGCCCTCTGAGCATCCCATAAGCATCCCTCCCCTGCCTCTGCTTGAGGTGAGGATGAGGATGGCTGGGGTAGGGTCACCCCGGGGGGAGAAAAAGAACCAAAACGCCAAGTGGGGTCTCAAAACCGGCTCACAGGGTGTCCCAACACCGAGGGACAGCTGCCCAGATCCATCCCAGATGGATCAGCTGCCACGTGTCCCATGGCTGGCAGAGCACGAGGCCGGGGGCACAGGGAGCCCAGAGCTCCACTGATGGGTGTGTTACTCCAGAGACAGGCTGTCCCAGTTCACAGGGATGGTCACGCCTGGACCACTGGCCGTGGCAAAGGAGGGAAACTTCCCCCAGCATCACCTGTGGCTGGTCCAAACCCCTCACCGAGCAGAAATGTGGCTTCCCTGCAGCGCTGCCCAGTTACCACCAAGAAACAGCCGACAATGGGCAGGTGAGCCCACTACAGGGGGCAGCAGGCTCTGCCGGATGCATCCCACCAGCACTGCAGCATCATCAGCCCAGCGTGGGGCCACCCCCCTGTCCCATAAGCACCACGACGAGTCCGCACCTCCGTGAGCTCCCAGTGCTGCCCCTGGCACATCCCAAAGCACCGGCAGCTTCTGGAATGGGGCAGAACCACTGCGGAGGCAGATGTGCCATAGGGCTTTGCTGTCTGCACCCCTGCCAGCAGGACCTGCTGCTTTGGGATGCCACTGAGTCAGGGCTGGCAAATGCCTGGAGGGGGAGGGGGGTTTGCAGAAGAGGGGAGGGCAGGGGAGCAGGCAGTGCCCCTGAGAGCAGCAGACACATGGGTCACGGAGATGCCACCCCTGGGATGCCAGAAGCAGGGCCAAACCTGGGGAGAAGGAGTTGTTGGGGGCGGGGGGAGCTGCAATGCTGAGGCATCCCCCAGGGAAGCACAGCAAACACCAGTTCAGGCCCTGCCAGCACCCAGCTCATGCCTGGGGAGCAGGCAACAAGCTGCCCCCACGCAGCAGAGTAGCCTGGGGTAACACACCTCCTCAGATACCCTGACACCCACCCCGGAGCATCCCTTCCCCGGTAGGCGTGAATGGGGAAACTGAGGCACGGAGGCTGCAGTGATGGAAAGGTGCAGCAGCAGCGGGGGAGCCAGTGGAGGCAGTTAGTCACCTGCACGGCCTGAAAGGAAAGAGAGCGACTCAGCGAGCTAAGGCAGCAGGAGAGGAGCAGGCAGGAGGCGTGCCGGGAGCATCCCACGCCACCAGGAGCATCCCACGCCGCTGCTAAATATAGACACAGGGTTGGCCACTGTCATCTTTACAAGAAATGCCATTTTCCAAGCTCCTGGGAAGGATGGCTCCCACGATCTGACTGGCACCGTGACACCCTCCCACCCTCCCCCACTCCTCTTCCTCCTTCCTGCCTCCAATCCAGCCCTGTGACCCCTTGCCCAGCATCACCACAGAGCCCACGGGGGAGCTTGCAAAAGAGGAAAGGAGAGAAATAGATATAAATATATATATATATATCTATCTACCTAAAACCCCCAAAACCCACAACAAACCCCCATCAAGAGGTGGCAGGGTTTAACAGCGCAGATCACACTCGCTATCTAACACCATCTAATAGAAAGAGAATCCACATGCAAAAAGATGATGGTGCTTTCACCTCCCCTCCCCCCAAAACCCCTCCCAACATCCCCCCCCCCCCCCCTCACCCTTACCCTTGTGCATCTTGCTTGGCGGAGCAGCATGGGGGGGGGGAGATAAGGATCGAAAAAGAAAGTCAAAGCTCTCATCAAAACTAATGCAACATCTGCAGCTGATAAGAGGCGCTGGGGAGAGCTCAGCTGAGCCATGGGGAGGGGATTGGAATAAAAAACACCCCCACCTTGAGAAAGAAAAACACATATACAGCTGCCAGTCCCTGTGTTTTCTTCCCCCCCCCATCAGATAATTAAAGCGCCTGCGTTAATCACATTTGCAATGGAACAAATTGCTGGAGCCCTTTCGCCCCTTCTCTTGGCTGGGCTTGTTGTTGTAGCACAGCCAGCGCTAGTCTGGTGGGGAGAGATAAGTGGTCCTTATCGGCGCTGGAGATCGCGATCAGGATGCGATCGGGGCCTCGGAGCTTATCGGAAACTCGGATCTGCTGTAGCCCAGAGCAGAATAGAGAGGAAAAAGAGAAAAAAACAAGAGAAAAAAACCAGTAATAACAAAAGAAAAGCCACAAACAGGCCCCTGCAAGGGCTACAGAGGTGTTTGCTTCCAGTTAAGAGGGGAAAAAAAAAATCCCCTCTCTATATATATATATTAGAACAACAACAGAGGGAGAGGCACATCAGGGAGATGAGATCAATCTCCTGCTTATCAGTTTCCCCCATCGAAGACCCGGCGCTGCTGAGTGCACGCAGAGGCAGCTGCCAGCATCAGGCGCCCGCGTTTGAAGTTAATAAATATAACGGGGCTATCTGGGTTGGGGATCGGCTCCCCTTCTCTGCTCTCTGATCAGCTCTTCACATCTATCTACCGGCAGAACAAAAGGCAAGAGCCAAAAAGGGGCAAAAAAAAAAAAGGAGTAAAAGGGAAAAAAGGGGGAAAAAAAAAGTAAAAGGGAAAAAAGGGGGGAAAAAAAGTAAAGGGAAAAAAGGGGGGAAAAGAAAGTAAAAGGGAAAAAAGGGGGAAAAAAAAGTAAAGGGAAAAGAGGGGGAAAAAAAAGTAAAAGGGAAAAGAGGGGGAAAAAGAAAGTAAAAGGGAAAAAAGGGGGGAAAAAAAGTAAAGGGAAAAGAGGGGGGAAAAAAGTAAAGGGAAAAAAGGGGGAAAAAAAGTAAAGGGAAAAGAGGGGGGAAAAAAGTAAAGGGGAAAAAGGGGGAAAAAAAAGTAAAGGGAAGAAGGGGAAAAAAAGTAAGGGAAAAAGGGGAAAAAAGTAAGGGAAAAAGGGGAAAAAAAGTAAGGGAAAAAGGGAAAAAAAAGTAAGGGAAAAAGGGAAAAAAAAGTAAGGGAAAAAGGGAAAAAAAAGTAAGGGAAAAAGGGAAAAAAAAAGTAAAGGGAAAAAGGGAAAAAAAAAGTAAGGGGAAAAAAGGGGGAAAAAAAAGTAAAGGAAAAAAGGGGGGAAAAAAAGTAAAGGAAAAAAGGGGGGAAAAAAAGTAAAGGAAAAAAGGGGGGAAAAAAAGTAAAGGAAAAAAGGGGGGAAAAAAGTAAGGGAAAAAGGGGGGAAAAAAGTAAGGGAAAAGAGGGGAAAAAAAAAGTAAAGGGAAAAGAGGGGGGAAAAAAAAGTAAAGGGAAAAAAGGGGGAAAAAAAGTAAAAGGGAAAAGGGGGGGGAAAAAAAAGTAAAGGGAAAAAGGGGGAAAAAAAAGTAAAGGGAAAAAAGGGGGAAAAAAAGTAAAGGGAAAAAAGGGGGAAAAAAAGTAAAGGGAAAAAAGGGGGAAAAAAGTAAAGGAAAAAAGGGGGAAAAAAAAGTAAAGGAAAAAAGGGGGAAAAAAGTAAAAGGGAAAAAAGGGGAGGAAAAAAGAGTAAAGGGAAAAGAGGGGCAAAAAAAAAAGTAAAGGGAAAAGAGGGGCAAAAAAAAAAGTAAAGGGAAAAGAGGGGAAAAAAGTAAAGGAAAAAAGGAAAAAAAAGTAAAGAAAAAAGGAAAAAAAATATTAAAAAAATTAAATATATAAAAATTAGAGGAGAAAAAAAAAAAGCCAAACACAACGTGCTACCCCCCCACCCCCCCCAAACTGCCCCAACCGACCTCTGCACAGCAGCAGCTGCTGGTTTTACAGCTGCAGATGGAGCTGGGGAGAAGGGGGGGGGGGGGGGGAGGAATTTTGAGGGGGGAGTCAAGGTAAAAAGCGACACCCCCCCCCCCCACCCTGGGCAGGTAATGAATAAAAGAAATGAAATAAAGAAGCGCTCTGGGTGTTTTCTCAGCTCTAGGAAGTCAGCATCGAGACACAACCAGCCTTCAAAGCATCACCGCGCTGCGTGCCATTGGGGGAGAGAGGGTCTCCCTGGGTGGGGTTTGGACCCCCATGGTGGTGGTGTGGTTCCCCCTTCCCTTCATCCCTGTCCCCCCCCTTCCTTTGCTGCATCAGTCCAGCCCGAAACGCAAAGAAGAAGAAGAGGAAGGTTAAAGCAGCTGGTTAAATATAGTCCGGTGTCTGATCTTTGTCTTATCGCTCTTGGCGATCGCCCGCTCTCCCGGCCATCTCCCCTGCCAGCCTATCTGCACATCACATCGGGCTTTGAAAAACAACAAAACACACACAGAGAGCAACCCAACACCCCAAAAAGCCAACAAAACCAGCCCTAACCCCCCCCCCCCCCAAGAAAAAACAACCCACCCCAACACAACTACACCCCACCCCCTTCCCTACCTCCCCAAACCAACCCAGAAGAGATGATGAAGCCGGAGCGCGAACGTCGCGTTCACCCAGGAGGAAGAAAAGAACCCAGCAGATCCCCATCTGGAGGAGGAGGATTTTTAATGCTCACGCTGAGATGATAGAAAGGATAGACTTTGTGGAAACAGGTCCGGTCTGTACATGAGAGTCTGGTTACCGGAGCCCTGATTCATGCATACCTTCCCTCGGCGGCGGGGAGAGCCCGTCGGAGGCAGCGGCTCCGCTCGCCGCGCTCTCGCCGCCTCTTAATGACTGTTTTCATGTTGACACATACAGGAAGGGTTCCAAGCTTTCAGGCTTTTAATCAGTTTTGGCCATCGGCGGCGGCCTGAGATCAGCCTCCCAACTTTTATCATTTCTTCACATCTCTTGCAGAAAAGCAGCGGAGGAAGGAGATACGAGAGACGCCTTCGCCCGGGCTGAGCTGCCATGGCCTCATCCAGCACCCCCACCCCCCCTTTCTGGGTCCACATCGGTGGGTGTGGGATGAGCATCCCACTTGTCAGCATGTCTAGTCTGCGCTCCCCCCACCCCACGCAGGAGGCTATCACCCCCACACCCACACGGCCTTATTTTTGGTGGCTGCTACGCTACCGCTCGCTGCTGGTTTAATGAGCTGGAGTTAGCCAGGGTGGTGGGATCGCTGGGCTGGAGGTAGCCAGGGTGGTGGGATCGCTGGGTAGGGTGGGGTCGTGGGATCGCTGGGCTGGAGTTAGCCAGGGTGGTGGGATCACTGGGTAGGGTGGGATGGTGGGATCGCTGGGCTGGAGTTACCCAGGGTGGGATGGTGGGATCACTGGGCTGGAGTTACCCAGGGTGGGATGGTGGGATCGTTGGGATGGAGTTACCCAGGGTGGTGGGATCGCTGGGTAGAGTGGGATGGTGGGATCGCTGGGCTGGAGTTAGCCAGGGTGGGATCGTGGGATCGCTGGGCTGGAGTTACCCAGGGTGGTGGGATCACTGGGTAGGGTGGGATGGTGGGATCGCTGGGCTGGAGTTACCCAGGGTGGTGGGATCACTGGGTAGGGTGGGATGGTGGGATCGCTGGGCTGGAGTTAGCCAGGGTGGGATGGTGGGATCGCTGGGCTGGAGTTACCCAGGGTGGGATGGTGGGATCGCTGGGCTGGAGTTACACAGGGTGGGATGGTGGGATCGCTGGGCTGGAGTTAGCCAGGGTGGGATCGCTGGGCTGGAGTTAGCCAGGGCGGTGGGATCACTGGGTAGGGTGGGATCGTGCGATCACTGGGCTGGAGCTACCCAGGGTGGGATCACTGGGTTGGAGCTACCCAGGGTGAGATGGTGGGATCGCTGGGCTTTGTGCTGAAATAAACCCCCAGTGGAAGTTGGGCAAAGCCAAAGGAGGAAACTAATCACCAGGAAAAAAAACCCTAATAATAATATATATATATACATAGGAGGCAGCTGGGACTATTTTTAACTCTCCCCAGGTAAAAGTCTAGCTGAGCTTTATCACCAGAGCAATCACCCCAGGCAGGGAAACAGGTAGGTGCAACTCAGCCTTGCAATTATTTCAAGAGAAAGATAAAGCCAGATTATCACATGGTGGCCAGCCTTCCCTATCCTCCATCTCCCTCGTATCACCGGCTTCCATCGACTCGAGGGGGAAAGGGAAAAAAACACACACCCCCCCTCTCCCTGCATCAACCCCCCCTCTGCCCCACGCGGGGAGGGAGGGAGGGAAGCTGAGCTAAACCCATCACCCAAAAACTTCCAGCACTTGGCAGAGCCGCTCAGCGCACATCCCCAGCGAACCCAAACCAGACCCCGGGAGATGGGCTGGAGCGCGGGGAGCGGGACCTCCGGAGACGGAGGGATTTGGGAGGAGGGGGAGAGATGGAGGCAGCCAAAGTCCTGTGGGAGCCCGTTGGGGTCCCCTCACACTGTCAGCCTGGGGGGTGTTATGGGTCCCCATCCAAGCTGGGGTGTGGAGAGGGGGGTTGAAGAGGGGGGGTGGGTATTGGGAAGTGGGGAAATGTGGAGGCCGGTGGGGTCAGCGGGGGGATGGGGGTCAGTGGGGTGATATGGGTCAGCGGGCAGGGATGGGGGTCAGTGGGGTGATATGGGTCAGCGGGCAGGGATGGGGGACAGTGGGGTGATATGGGTCAGCTGGTGGGGATGGGGGGCAGTGGGGTGATATGGGTCAGCGGGTGGGGATGGGGGGCAGCGGCTGGGGGGGATGGGGGGCCCCCATCCAAGCTGGGGTGTGGAGAGGGTGGTTGAAGAGGGGGGGAGTGGGTATTGGGAAGTGGGAAATGTGGAGGCCGGGGGGGGTCAGCGGGGGGGATGGGGGTCAGTGGGGGAGGGACGGGGGACAGCGACCGGGGTCCCCGTGCGGGAAGGGGAGCCCCCGACAAGGTTAGGGGAGGGGTGTGCGTGGAGGCGGGGAGGAGTACCCGCGGTGAGGAGCTGCTGGCAAGGTTGGGGAGCCCTGGGGGGGGTGTGTGTGGGGTGTCGGGGGAGCCCCTCAGCCCGGCTCGCGGCGCTGGATGGGAGGGAGGCGGCGGCGATAAGATCACAATTTCAGGCCGTCCCGACAGAGCGATGGTATCAGGACGGGACTTGCAGAACGGAATATTTTAAAGCCTTATCGGGGCCCCCATCGGGAGCCGGTACCGGAGCCACCGCGCTGGCGGGGAGAGGAGGTGGAGGAAGGGGGTGGGGGGGGGCGGTGTGTGAAGAGGAAGGCGGCGGGGACGGAGCCTAAAGCGGGGCACCCGGTAGCGGGAGAGGGCACCCACCGCCGCCAGCCCCGGGTGGGTACCGGCTGGGGTGTGAGGCGGTGATGGAGGGGAGAGGGGGGGTACCGGGGAGCTGGGGGGGGGGGGGGGAAGCAGGGGTGCTGCCTCCGCGGGAGCGGTAGGAGAAGAGAAAGGCGGGGCTGTGCGGGGAGGGGGGGGGGATACGGCGGGGAGTACCGAAGCGGTGTGCGCCGGGGAAGGGACGAGAAGGGAGCGGCGGGGGACTCACGTTTGATCTGCCGGGGGTTGCTCTGTTTCCTCCTGGACATCGCTCGGCGGGGGGGGCGAGCCCGCGGCGCCCCGGCTGGCGGCTGGGCGGGGCGGCAGGTGGGGGGTGGGGGGGGTGGTGGTGGTGGTGGTGGCGGCGGGGCGGGCCCCCCCGGCTGCTCGCATGCCCGCCCGCCCGCCCCCCACCGCGCTGCGCGGGGCCGGCGGGGGCCGTGAGCGGCGGAGCGGAGCCGCCGCCGCCGCCGCCGCGGGTTTTTTCTCAATGGGGCGCCGCGGCCGATCAAACCCGCGGAAACGTTCCACGGGGGGCGGGGCCTGGCCCCCGCCGCGGCCGCCCATAGGCCCCCCCGCCCACCCCTCTGGGAGGCCACGCCCCGCCGGTGACGTAACGGACGAGGGGGCGGGGCTGGGAGGGCGCGCGGGGAAAGGGCGGGAGGAGGCGCGGGGAAGGGGCGGGGCTGGGCCGGAGGGCCCGATCCGGGAGGGGCTTGGGGAACCCCCCCCCCCCACACACACACACCCCCCCACCCCTTCCCCCGGCCTGGGCAAAGCCCCCCTCTGTGTCCCCCACAGCCCCAGGGCGAGGCCCCCAGCCCCCCTGCCTGGGCACCCTGAGCCCCGCCCCTCTGGGGTCCTCCCCCTCTGTGGGGTCCCCAGCCCCTCTGGGGTGTCCCCAGCCCCTCTGAGGTGTCCCCAGCACCCCCAGCCCCTCTGGGGTGTCCCCAGCCCCTCTGGGGTGTCCCCCAGCGCCCCCAGCCCCTCTGGGGTGTCCCCAGCCCCTCTGGGGTGTCCCCCAGCCCCTCTGAGGTGTCCCCAGCGCCCCCAGCCCCTCTGGGGTGTCCCCAGCCCCTCTGGGGTGTCTCCAGCCCCTCTGAGGTGTCCCCAGCACCCCCAGCCCCTCTGGGGTGTCCCCAGCCCCCTCTGGGGTGTCCCCAGCGCCCCCAGCCCCTCTGAGGTGTCCCCAGCACCCCCAGCCCCTCTGGGGTGTCCCCAGCGCCCCCCCAACCCCTCTGGGGTGACCCCAGCGCCCCCAGCCCCTCTGAAGTGTCCCCAGCGCCCCCAGCCCCTCTGGGGTGTCCCCAGCGCCCCCGGGGGGTCTCCAAGCCGCTCCTGTGGGATCACAGCCCCCAGCTTGGGGTCCCCCGGACTCCTGTCCCTTGGAAACCCAACATGGCCTTTGGGGGGCCCAACCCCCCTCGGGGGTCCCCAGCCTTCCCTTGGGGTCCCTGGGATCCTGTACTTTGGGACCCCAACCCCCCCCTTTGCGGTCCCCCAACGCTCCTTTGGGGAGCCCAGTCCCCCCTTGGGGTTCCAACCCCCCCTTTGGGATCCCCCAATTCCCCCCCTTGGGGTCCCCAAGCTCCTGTCTTGGGACCCCAACACCACCTTTGGGCTCCCCAACCCCCCTTTTGGGGTTCCCACTCCCTCTTGGGGTCCCCAGCCCCCCTTTATGTCCCCAGTCACCCTTTGCACCCTCACACCTCCCTCCAGAAGACCCCCAACATTCTTAAGAGCTACCAAGCCCCTCCTTCTGGGCCCACAGCCCCCCTCCCACACACACACTGAGGTCCCAACCCACCCTTTGACACCCTCAGACCTTCCCTGTGGGACCCCCAAACCTTTCGATGGGGGTCCCAGGGCCTCTCTTCAGCATCTCAACCCCCTCTGAAAAATCCCAATGGGAGGGTCAAAAAGTCCCACCTCTGGCTTGCTGTAACCCTGGGGCACACTGGGGGTGGCGTAGGGGTGCTGGGGTCCCCCTCAGCATCCCCCCAGCTCCGCGAGCTGGTCCTTGCCATGAGCAAGCAGCCAGGTGGCAATTTTTGGGGCTAATTTTGGGCTAAACAGGAGCTCTTTATATTTTGGGACTAACACCATTCCTGCCAAAGCCAAATCTTGGCCACAGCCAGTCTTGGCTTTGGGGGGGGAAGAGGAAAGAGGGGGAGCAAGGAGGGGGGCTTACAGCTTGCAGTGTGTCCATGTCCCCTCTCCATCCATCCCTGGACATGCAGGAGGGGAAGGTGGTGGTGTGGGGGGGTGGGGGTGTGTTGGGGTTGGTTTTTTTTTTTCCTTCTTTTCTTTCCTTCCCCCTCCATCTCTCTTTTTTTTTTTTTTTTTAAGGGTTTTTTAATTAACTTCCTGTTCCAAATGTGGGATAATGAGTTTTAGGCAGCACATGATTCCAGGAAGGAGGTCAAGCTGGCGATGGGGATGTCAGAAGAAATTAAGTTAGGAATTAAGAAGAGTTCCAGGGGGAAAAAATGAAAATAAAAAAAAAAAGCCCACACGATCGAAGGGGAGAGATGCTGCTGAGGACACAGCTTTGCTCTCCCCCCCCACTTTGACCACCCACCCCCCCAAAATGAGCCTGATGGTGGTTTTCACCTCGTTTGGCCCCAAAATTGCAGCATCCCTGGAGGCATCGCACCCTGGGGCCCATGGCTCTGCCATAGGACACCCAACTCCTGCCTGTGCTGACTTTGCAGGGTCCCTAAGGATGTTATGCTGCTTTTTGGGTGGGGTCTCCATCCACTATGCCCCCCCACATGGCTGTAGGTGTTTTGGGGATGGGGTCCAGCACAGCACTGCAGACTCCACATCTCCACACCTCCTCCTGTGCACCCATGGCACCAGCATGGGCACAGCTCACAGCACTCCTGTTCTTTACCCAGCATGTTCACTTTATGCTGAGACAATTAGACAACTGTTTAATTAATCACAGCACTGATAATTGCAAGGACCTGGAGTGGGGGGCTGGGAGCCAGCGGATACAAACAGGGTGCCTGAATTTCCTCTCCCCAGAATGGAGCAGGGGGATGTTGGCTATTCCTGGCTCTTTGTGCTAGAAAATCACAGCCATGGCATTCCTCAGGGGCTGAGGGGACGGCCCCCACTGCCTGTCACCCCCTCGGGGGGGGAAGGGGCTGGAGGGGGTGGGCTGCATCTCACCCCTGCCATAAGATGCCTGGATGGAGCTGGTGGATGCTGCGCATGGGCATGCAGCCCTGCGCTGGGAGGAAACAGGTTGCAGCCCTTCCCCTTGCACATTCCTTGCCAGTGTCCTTTTAATTAGATATTTGGCACCATCCCAAAGCTTCTTAGATCCCTCCCTCTCCCCCGTGCCCACCCTCCTAGGCCTGAGATGCAGTCACATCAAACAATGCTGGGCCAAGGGCCGCATCCTCTGCAGCATGATGTCCCACATGCTCCCCATCTCCTGCATCCCCTGTACCTTGACATCCCACATGCTCCCCATCTCCCACATCCCCTGTGTGATGATGTCCCCATCTCCTGCATTCCCTGCACTGTGATGTCCCACATCCTCCCCATGTCCCACATCCCCTGTACCATGACATCCCTCGTGCTCCCCATCTCCTGTATCCCCCGTGCAGTGATGTCCCATGTGCTCCCCATCTCCTGCATCCCCTGTGCAGTGATATCCCCATCTCCCACATCCCCTGTGCAGTGATATCCTCATCTCCTGCATCCCCTGTACAGTGATGTCCCCTTCTCCTGCATCCCCTGTGCAGTGATATCCCCATCTCCCGCATTCCCTGTGCCATGATGTCCCACATGCTCCCCATCTCCTGCATCCCCTGTGCAGTGATGTCCCACACCCTCCCCATCTCCCACATCCCCTGTGCCATGATGTCCCACATACTCCCCATCTCCTGCATCCCCTGTGCAGTGATGTCCCCTTCTCCTGCATCCCCTGTGCAGTGACATCCCCATCTTCTGCATCCTCTGTGATATCCCACGTGCTCCCCATCTCCCACATCCCCTGTGCCATCATGTCCCACATGCTCCCCATCTCCTGCATCCCCTGTGCAGTGATGTCCCCATCTCCTGCATCCCCTGTACCATGACATCCCACGTGCTCCCCATCTCCTGCATCCCCTGTGATGTCCCACACCCTCCTCATCTCCTGCATCCCCTGTGATGTCCCACACCCTCCCCATCTCCTGCATCCCCTGTGCAGTGATCCCCATCTCCCACATCCCCTGCACCGTGCTGTCCCCATCTCCCCATCCCATCACCCCACACATCCCACCCTGCCACGCTGGCCACTGGTACCCCCTGCGAGGGGACAACCACCTCAGTGCCGGTGCCAACAGCATGGCTGGGTGTGTGTGGGGGGTGGGTTTTCTTTACCCCCTCCCCAATCCCATGGTGTTTGCAGAGAGCTTGTTGGAGGGTAACGGAATAAATAGCGTGTTTTCCTGAGGAGTGAATTACACGCCTGCAGAGCAGAGATAATGCTGAGCAGCCGTCTCCCCCCATTGTGAGCGAGGTGACATCTCTTTACAGAGCTGTGTACATTTGTATTAGCGCCAATTAATCTGGGGGGATATTATTAGAGGCACAGGGAGAGGAGGAGGAGGCGGCACAGGAATGTAAATGGGAAGGGAAAGCCAAAGCCATGCTGGATTTCAAGGGGCTGGGGATGGTGATGCTGGGTGCTGCGCCGAGCACTCTGAGCTGGTTTGGGTGCCCAAGGGATGATGGGGAGCATCCCCAGGCAGGGCTCCTCTGGGGCTGCAGAAATAGCTATTTCCAGCTGCAAAAAGCCATGGTTTAGGTGGGGTTTCTTTTTTCACTTTTGCCCCAAGAGGGAGGAGTGGTATCTCAGTGTCCCTGGCTGCGGGCAGCACAAGGACCCGCAGCGCTGGGTGCTGGGTGCGCTGCGGGGGGCCCCTGCCACCTACTGGCAGGAGAACCTGGTCCTGAGTGGCATTTGTCACCTGCCTGCAGCTGCTTGCACCCCGGGGTCCTCTGTGGCTTGGGCACAGCCTGGGCATGGCTTGAGCATGACTTGGGCACAGCTTGGGTGTGATTTGGGGACAGCTTGGGTGAGATTTAGGCACAACTCAGGCACAGCTTGGGCATGATTTGAGGGGGCTGGGCTTGTTCAGCAAGAGGAAGAGAAGAGAAGAGAAGAGAAGAGAAGAGAAGAGAAGAGAAGAGAAGAGAAGAGAAGAGAAGAGAAGAGAAGAGAAGAGAAGAGAAGAGAAGAGAAGAGAAGAGAAGAGAAGAGAAGAGAAGAGAAGAGAAGAGAAGAGAAGAGAAGAGAAGAGAAGAGAAGAGAAGAGAAGAGAAGAGAGAAGTTGTGGGGGGACCTCACTGCAGCCTGCCAGTCCCTGAAGGGAGCAGAGGAACAGGAGGGGAATCAGCTTGTTCAAGGGCAGAGACTGGCAGGACAAGGGGGCTGGAGTGAAGCTGGAGGAGGGAAGGGGGAGAGGAGAGATTGGGGGGAAGTTCTGTGCAGAGAGAGTGGTGAGGGGCTGGAAGGGGCTGCCCAGAGAGGGGGTGGGTGCCCCGTCCCTGGGGGTGTTCCAGGCCAGGTTGGCTGGGGCCCTGGGCAACCTTGTGTAGCTCCAGGCCTGAGGTTGGTGTCCCTGCCTGTGGCAGGGGGTTGGAGCTCTGGGACCCTTGGGGTCCCTTCCAACCCATGCCATTCTATGAGTCTGTGATTTGGGGACAGCTTGGGCACAACTGAGGCACGACTTGGGCATGCCCTGTGCAGCGCTGCTGCTGCAGGATTTGGGGCTCCTGAGAGCTGCAGGGGCAGCATGAAGGTTTTTGGAGTAAACCAAATGATGCTGAGTGAGGCTGGATGCTACTGAAGACCGGTGGGAATGTGCAGATGCACGGCCCCTTCCATGCCCCAAATTCAAGGCCGGGATTTCTCAGGGCTTATCCTCCCCTCTCTCCCCCCATCATTGATGTCCCACTATAAGGATGATGTTCTAACTCACCAAAGGAGTGATCCCTCCCATCTTGGGGGGTCAGGCAGTGATGCTGGGCTGCAGCTCAGGAAGCATCACTGCTGGTGGGATGGCAGGTGCTGGGTGAGTGCCTTGCATCCATGTTATCTCCCCCAAAGCTGCCGTTCCTGCAGCCACCTGGTCCTCCAGGCTTCCCTAAATCAGGGATGCAGGAGCCAGCCCCACTTGCCCCCACCCACCCAATATGGGCAGAATGAGGTGGGAGCCAGGGTTTAAACTCCTGCTGTGCAAGGAATGGTCAGATTTGACTCAAAAGGAAGGAAAAAAGTACATAAATCTTGAGTCCCTGCCAGCAGCATGACAACCATGGTGGATCCTGTTATCCCCTGGGCTTTGCAGAGAGGCTTAGAGCACCTCCAGCTCAGGAACTTGGGGGTGTGGCTGAGAAGAAAGGCTTGAGGGGAGGGGGGTGCTGCAGGGTCACCTCCACCCATGGAGGGTGTGGATTTGGGCTGAGGATGGTGCAAACCCACCACATGTCCTGGTGGGGTACTGTCCCTGGGATCCCCATACATGCTGGGTCCCATGGGTGCCCCCCCAGCGCCACCAGCACCCACTGAACAGCAAGTTAATCTGCAGCTGGGAGAAGTTGTCTGGCTTTGCTTTCCTTGCTGGAATTATGTTGATGGGGACCTGCAATCTTCCCAGTGTCAAACGCTGCTGGATAATGCAGGACTCAGCAAACCTGGGGGCTTGGGGGAGCTGATGGATGGGGGGAAGGGGAGGGCTTTTCCCTGCTCAGCAGGCTCTAAGGCTGTGGGAGGGGGATGTGGGGGGGATGTGGGGGGAAAAAAACCTTTCACTTGGAGGGAGAAGGAAAGAATTAAATATTCCACCCTTCAAAGCTGCAGGGATGATGCTAACCTCTCCCCAGGGAGCAGCGTTCAGGATGCAGTGGTACCCAAAGCGAGCATCACTCGTGGCTAAGGCAGGGGCTGCTGTAGGATAGTGACCCCACACCGTGCCCAAGGTTGTGGGGATGGATCCCATCCCTGGCTCCCCAAAAACTTCATTTCCAGGTTCCCTGGGTTATGAATCTGGAGGGGAGGGAGAGCTCCAGCACCAACCCAGCATGAAATACTCCTGTGCTGGGCAGGTTTGCAGCCCCAGTGAAATACAGTGGAGGGGAAAACATAAAAGTCCCATTTCCAACCCCATAATATTTCCTGCCAAACCAAAGGGAAAAAAAACCAACTGCTGCCTTAAATTTCCTGCAAAATTCTTTTGAGGTTATTTTTTTCCCTAAATTAAGCCATACTAATTATTTTCAGCCACTTTATCTCCTCTCTGCAACACACCAGGAGGGTGCAGGCAGCGAGCATTTTAAGCCTCCATAAACAAAAGAGTAGTTTGGAAAAGAATTCTATCAATTAATCAAATTAATCCTGCAGTTTTAGTTACAAGCCCCAAGTGGCAAGGATTCCAGCCCGTGGTGAGGAGCTATCTCTCGTTGACAGTGGTTAAATGTTATGATTGCAGCAGTAATTAAAGAATATAATATGCCTGGCTTTGTGGCAGCCTCCTACCTTCAGACCTCAGCGCTGCGCTGGCAGAGGTCAGCTTGAGGACGAATTGGTGATGGCCAAACTAGGCCCTCAGCATCACAGATTGGTGATGGATAAACTGGCCTGGCAACAGTGCCAATCAGTGGTGAGCAAATTGGCCTGTTGTTATCACCAGTTGTGTTGGGATGTCACCGTTGCCAGCTGGTGGTGGACAAACTGGGCCACCCACACCATCAGCTGGTGATGACCAAACTGGGCCATCACCATTACCAAATGATGACCAAACTGGGCCATCCCCATTGCCAATCAGTGATGACCAAACTGGGCCATCAACATCAGCAACTGGTGATGAACAAATTGGACCATCACTGCCACTAGTTGGTGATGACCAAACTGGGCCATCACCATTACCAAATGATGACCAAACTGGGCCATCCCCATTGCCAATCAGCGATGACCAAACTGGGCCATCCCCACTGCAAAATGATGACCAAACTGAGCCATCCCCATTGCCAATCAGCGATGACCAAACTGGGCCATCCCCATTGCCAGATGATGACCAAACTGGGCCATCCCCATTGCCAAATGATGACCAAACTGGGCCATCACCATTACCAAATGATGACCAAACTGGGCCATGACCATTGCCAATCAGCGATGACCAAACTGGGCCATCCCCATTGCCAAATGATGACCAAACTGGGCCATCCCCATTGCCAAATGATGACCAAACTGGGCCATCACCATTGCCAAATGATGACTGAAGTAGGCCATCACCGCCAGCAGTTGGTGATGACCAAACTGGACCACCAACACCATCAGCTGGTGATGACCAAACTGGGCCATCACCGTTGCCAATCAGCGACGACCAAACTGGACCATGACTGCTACTAGTTGGTGATCACCAAACTGGGCCAATCAATGATGACTGAATACTGACCATCACCAATCAGTGATGACCAAACTGGCCTGTTGTTATCACCAGTTGTGTTGGGATGTCACCATTGCCATCGCCAGCTGGTGGTGACCAAACTGGGCCATCAACACCAGCAGTTGGTGATGATTAGACTGGGCCATTACCATTGCCAATGAATTATGAACAAACTGGGCCATCACCATCACCAATTAGTGATGACCAATTGGGCCATCACTGCCACCAGTTGGTGATGACCAAACTGAGCCATCACCATTGCCAATAGGTGATGGCCAAACTGGGCCATCAACACCATCAATTGGTGATGACCAAACTGGCCCATCACCATTACCAATCAGTGATGATTAGACTGGGACATCACCATTGCCAATCAATTAGGCTCAGTTTGGTCAATCACCATCATCAATCAGTGATGACCAATTGGACCATCACTACCACCAGTTGGTGATGACCAAACTGGGCCATCACCATCGCCAATCAATGATGACCAAACTGAGCCATCACCATCACCAATCAGTGATGACCAAACTGAGCCATCACCATCACCAATCAATGATGACCAAACTGGGCCATCACCATCGCCAATCAATGATGACCAAACTGGGCCATCACCATCGCCAATCAATGATGACCAAACTGGGCCATCACCATCGCCAATCAATGATGACCAAACTGGGCCATCACCATCGCCAATCAATGATGACCAAACTGGGCCATCACCGCCACCAGGTGGTGATGACCAAACTGGGCCATCACCATCACCAACACCATCACCATCACAACCATCCCACTGGAGGTTTTTTCCCAACCCCTGGGCCAACGCACTCCTCCTGTAAGCAGCTCTCAGGCAAGTTGAAGTGTGGAAGAGATGTACGAGCATCTTCACCACAGAGAAGCTCCACTCCTTTGCCAAATGATTGACCATCCAACCACAACCACCTGACTGTTTTCGAGGCCACCACCAAGGCGTGCAAACCAGCCCACTCTCCATTAGAAACACCATCATTTGCTTAGAGATTGGAGCAAGAGGAGGTGTCCTATGGCACACAGGACACAACCAAGCAGGACCACCCCCCAAACACCACACAAAGGCAAGGGAATTTCTGTGAAAATATTGGAATATATTTGAAAAGATTACTCACCCTATGATTTTACAGTACCACCCCATATTTTCATCTCATACTTTATTTAACAATATTAAAGAGGCACTTTATAAAGCACACATACATCATCATAGAACAGCGTTTCCTGCTCTCTCTCTCTCTCTCTCTCTGCTTCTCTGACAAAAAAAAAATATCAAAATAAAAACTTTGGACAGAACACATTGCACCCATGGTAAAATACCTACAATATTATTTTTTTTTTTTATACAATACAAAGAATTGTAAAGATACATATTAACAGAATAAAGCCTCTTTTTTCTCAAAAAGAAAAATTTTTTTTTCATTTTTAAATCTAAAATAAAACCTCCCCCCTCCCCCCAAAAAAATCAAACCCCAACCCCCAAGAAATAATAACTGCAGGACAGACGCAAAGTACTCTGACTGTTCATATCACATCAGTGCATTACTTCACCTCCTTGACTTGGGAGTATTTCAATAGTATTTCATTATCTTCTATGTCCTCATTTGCACCTGAGATTTCTTTCTGGTTCAAGAGTTCGCTTGTACAACGTGACGGAACCTTTGCAACACTATGGAGTACCAGCATACAGGATTTTTTTGGGGGTTTTAATCCCTAAAATTGGATTTTTTTAGCATTTTTTTCCTCTTTTTTTTTTCCTTTTCTTTTTTATTTGCTCCCCCCCTTTTTTTCCTTTCCTTTTAAAGGTGATGGCTAACTTCCCTAACGGGTCCCTTTTCTTGTCTCAATTGAGGAAGTCCATAGTTCACATTACAAAAGAAGAATAGCACCAGTAACTGCGTAGTAAGAAGCGGATACTATATAGCTACTAACTCAATACAGTAAGAGAGTTTAGAAGTGATACCGTTGAGGCTACTCAGCCAGTACCGCGGTTCGGTGGGGTCAGTTGGCACAGTTTTATCACTGAGCAACCAAAAAAAAAACAAACCCCAGTAAACAACCTCACACACACACACTCACTCACACACACCCCACCCCAAAACCCCCCTAAAATAAATCAGAGTTTGTCACAAGTGTCAAGGTGCAGTTTGCTCTCCTCCGCTTACATCGGCGTCTACAGTGGTCAACGAGCGGCAGCATCCTCTAAAGGGCTCCAACAGAGCTGGTTTGGTATTCTCTTGACGACGTAGCAATAAATTCCTAGGGATGGCTGGTGGAAATATAGGACACTTGGTTCTTAATTAAAATTTTTTTTCTTTTTTTTTTTTTTCCCCCTTTTTTTTCCTGTTTTTTATTTTTCCATTTTTTTTTTTTTAAATCATATCATCTCTGAGGCCAACTCCCAATTAAATGAATCATACAGGATTATTTGTGCAAAAACCCCCTTCTTTTTGTCTCTTTTAAAATAGAAAAAAAAAAATTTTTGCTTTTCTACAGTGTACTGCACCTCATGAATAAGATGTCTAAGGAATGAAGTTCATCTCTTCAAGTACTTTGTACAAAGATAACACAGACACAGCCTCCAAAAAGAAAGAAAAAAAAAATAAAAGGGGGGAGGGTGTGGGGGGTTTCTGAGATTTGCAAGGATCCTTCTAACCTCAGCACTTCTGCAATAAAAGCAATTGCTCTCCACGATTCGCTCTGCCCAAAGCGATTACAATTTCAGTTCGTGAAAAAATCATCAGCAACATCAAAGTTCTACGCATTTGCATGATAAATCAGGTGAATTAAAGGAGATTAGGAGACACAAAGCCAACTATTTCACAGAGGCTGCAGTGCAAGTTCATTTAAGCTAGACAGAGAAATCATGCTACGCAAACGAATTTAAGGCTTTGATAATTTTTTTTCTTCTCTTCCCCCCCCTCAACCCACCCCACTTTCCCCTCCTCCCCACCCCTTGCAAACCCCATGAAAGCAGCTGAGGATCATCGTTAAGTCACTTCCATAAATTACTCTGAAGTATCTCTCCTTAAAGGAATTTTAAAGCTAGTTAATTTTTGCCCAAAGAGTTGGCTTAGCAGGTTGTTCTGGGATTCGGCGGTGCGGTAGCTGGCTGAACCGGCTGGCTTGGCACCGCGGGTGACGCATGGGTTGTGCAAGGAACCCCGTGGGGATGGAGGTGGCCCTTTGGCCAACACTTGGTGGAGGCTCTTCCCCAGAATGGCCTTCCTGCGTTTCAGGTCACCGTTGGCATGACGGAGCTCTCCTTTCTTCTGGTTGTAAGTGTCCAGGACCATCTTCTTCAGCTGGGTGCCTGTTTTGGGCTTGGGGACCAGTTTGTTGCAGTGAGTCTCCTTCCTCCCTGGGGAGAGGGCAGATGCTTCACCGTTGCTCCAGCTGGTGTGTTTGAGCTCGCTGGTGCTCTCACTCCTCCCTGGGCACGGGGTTCGGGCTTTTTTCTTTTTCCCATCTCCTTCCATGTTCTCCCTGGAGCCGGAGCTGCTCCGGTGGCTCAAGGACTTGTGGTCTTTCCTCCTCTTGGGATGGAGCTTGCTGGTGGCTTTGCTTGGCTCCACGTGGCTGTGTCTCACCACGTTGCTGGCTGCCTCACCTCTGGGTTGGTGGCTGGTAGATTTGCTTGGGTTGATGCCTTGGTCCTTGGTGTTAGTGCTGCTGTCCTTGGCCTCAGGCATGGCTTTCTCCCTCCCCAAGATGGGTTGCTGACCCTCCTCAGTGCTGCTGCTGGGACTGTCTACCCCAGGAGCAGCCTCACTGCTGGTCTGGCTACCTGTGGTCTTCTTCTGTGGGACCAAATCTTTGGTGGTCTTGTTCAGTGTGGGTGAAGATGTCTTGTCCTTCAGGGGCTGGTGCTGGTGAGCAGCCTCTGGAGATGTGCTCTTAGATGCACCTTCCCAAGAAGAGGCATCGCTGGCACCGGGGCTGCCCCAAAGTGTCCTGTGGGTCTCCTTGGCCGTCGGAATCTCTGCCTGTGGGGAAGGGAGCTCTGAGACCTTCTTGGGAACCTGGAGAAATGGGATCCCACCCGCAGTGCTGGTGGCCCCACTGGGATTGTCCAGCACACCCACTATATATTCATCTTTGTTGCTTGCTCTTTTCTGGCTGTCGGCGTAGCCACGTTTCTCAGTGAGGTGTGGAGGAGAGAGCTTTGGGTCTGTGGCCTGGTTACATGCCAACCCAGCAAGGTCAATGGTAAATTCGGGTGAGTCCAAGAAAGGAAGTGGTTTCCCATCAAACGCTCCTTTCTCCAGTTCCTCAATAGACAGGGCAGTGATATGGCTGAGCTCTGGGCTGCTGGCCGCCGCCTGCGGCAAAGACGGGGAGAGGCAGGGGGGTGGAGGCAGGGTGTCAAACTGGGACTTCTCCATCTCTGCCAGGAGGTCGGAGAAGTCACCCACCAGGTCTTCTGTTTTCATGGAGGGTTGGGGTGCCCCCGAGTCACCAGGTGCTGTGGGGAAGGAGTCGGTGGTGGGGGGCTGCAGGCTGGGGCTTGCAGCCTCTACCAGCTGAAGGTCACCAGTGTGGTCCAGGTGGATGGGTGAGCCACGTGGGAGCGAGCTGCCATGGTGAGCAACCTTCCTCTTCTTGCTTGGTGGCATGCCCTCCCGGAGAGAGCCGTCTTCTTTCACCTTCTCCCTGCCCTCCCTGGAGGCAACACCAGGCCTCATGACCCCTCTGAATTTGAAAGTCTTGTTGCTCCCTGCCAAGTGTTTCTCCATGTGTCGGTCATACTGCTCTTTCTTGGAGAAGGTGTAGTTGCACATGCTGCAGATGAAGGACTTCTTGATAACATGCATGACGTCAGCACAGAGCTCACAGGCATACAGGGTGGTGTGCTTGATCTCCTGCTCCTCAACTATCCCGTGCTCCTGGCTGAGGTGGTTTCGAAGCTCTTTGGTCTCCTGGTAGAACATTGGACACCTGTGGCACAAGTAAATCTTCTGTAAACTGTGCACAACCAAGTGCCGCTGGAGCTTGAAGGGCTTGGGAAACTGTTTGCCACAGTGATGACAGTCTCTGGAAGGATCCTTGCAGTCTGGGTGCATGGGGACAGATTTTGAGGTGCCTTCACTTTTAGCTGTATGCTCTGGAGATGGACTGGAGGATGCTTTAGAGGAACCGGGTGCTGGTGGCTTCACCCTGATGCTGCTTTCCAAGGGGTCTTTCATCACCTTGGCCTCCTGCTCAAGGGGCAGCTCCTTGGGGCTCTTGCTCTCTCTGCTGACCGTGTGCTTGCTGCTGGGGTCGGTGTGGCGGGAGGACCTGCTGGACTTCCGATACATGATGGTGTTGAGGAAGTGGGTGACAGCGGCGCTGTCCTCACCGAAGCAGGCTGGCAGGCCCATCACCGACTTCTGTGCTTGCCCCTTGCGAGCGAACTGGGTGGCGTGCTCCCGGAGGTGCTCGTTGTACATCCAGACGTCAGAGATCTCCTTCAGGCACATCCCACAAGCCCACAGCCCGGCTTTGTTCTTGGCATGCTTCTCCTTCAGGTGGTCCCTCAGCTGCTCCCGGGAGCTGAATTTGCGCTGGACGCACATGTAGCAGGTAGGTGGAGGAGAAGGGTTATGGGAGAGCTTGTGGAAGTCCAGCTCCCCTAACGTCAGGAACCACTGGAAGCAGACCTTGCATTTGTACTGCTTGTCTTTGGCCTTGATGGTTATCTCACCACGGTTTTTCCCCACCTTCCCATCCTCTAGCTTACTTCTGTGCTTGCTGTGCTGGCCTGGCTTCGGCTTGAAACTCACAGCGTTGTCCTCCCCGTGGCCAGGCAGATCTTCACAAGGGCCGAAGAAGCACACATCCCTCATCTTCAGCTTTGCATTCAGCATCTCGATGTCGATAGTATGAAACTCAGGAGAGTCTGAATCTCCACCAGCCTTTCCATCGTAGGGCTTCTCCACCGGGTCGGGGAGCTTGGAGCTTGCTTCTCTGAGGGAGTGCTCATCCTCAAGGTCTATCAGAGGCTCAAACACGTCCTCAGCAGAGAGGCTTTCTCCCTCCTTCTCCAGGCTTCCCCAGATGTTCAAGCTGGGGACGTTGTCTACTTGGCTGTTCTGGCACAGGAAGGTTAGCATGTTGTCTTCCAGGTCAATGTCCTCCTTCCCTTGGTCAGTCTTCTCACAGTCCAACCTCAGTGCAATGCTTTTAGATTCGCCGGGAGCGGCATCTCCGCTCTGCGCCTTGCTGCCGTGACACATGTTCAACATCAAGGCATCATCGACGGAGATGGTTTCATACTCGCAAGGGTCCTCCCTGGTGACACAGAAGGAGCTGGTTTCGCTCAGGTCAGAAGCTAATCGGATGGTGAAGAGGTCAATGGCACCTGCTGGGCGGAGGTTGCCCTCAGTGATGGGCTTGGACTTCTTGCTGCGCTTCCCGTACACCCGCGTGCACTTCCTCCGGATGAACTGGTCGTCGCGGGGGAAGAGCTGGGAGAACGTGGAGTCATCATCAAACAAGCTCTGGAGGTCTGAGACAGCCGTGCTCTCCATGCCATGCTCCCTGCCCAGCGGCATGGCTGACTTTGCCCATTGCTTCGGCTCCTCAGGAGGAGGGCTGGTCCCCGGCGCGGTCTGCAGAGCGCCTTGTCCCAGAGCCTTTTGGGTGGTTTCTGATTCACACATCTCCAGTGGTGCCGCATCTTCAGCAGGAGCCACGGGACCCTGTGGAGTGCCATCCTGTTTCCCAGTGACACTGCCTGCTGCAGGACCGTCTTCTGTCTCAGCATCCACGCTCTCCATGCCATCAGAACTGCCATGTTGCTTCTTGCCTTCCTTGTCCAATCCCTTCTCCACTTGCTTCACAAACCCACTAACCCACTTCTTGCAAGCCTGCATGTCTTCTTCATTTGGACCTTCCACGTCCCTGGGACAGGTAACTGTGCCTGTTACTGATGCTTTGCTGGCTTTCTCCTTTGAAGACACCATCCTGTCATCCAGGTCCTCTGCGAGCTCGGCTGCACAAGGGGACTGTTTAGCTTTTTGAGGGTTCTGGGATGAGTTGGGTGTGTTTTGTTCCTCTGTGGAGATGCAACCACCCGACTCATGCAAGCCCTCCATGATCCTGGGCAGAGCGGAGCTGAGGAGAGCAGTAGGAGGACCTGCGTTCTTCTCCAGCTCAGATGGACCACTGGGCTCACATCTGCTGGGAAACCCCTTTGCTTTCCTTCGTCTCACTTTCCTGTTCAGCTTCTTTTCAGAATTATCCTTCACCTCTTCAGGAACTTTGGTTTGGCTCCTCCTGCCCTTCTCTCCCTTCTTGGCTTGCCGTCCCAGGTCGAGCTTCTCAGCTGTCACCTCACCTGCTCCCCTTGTCTCCGAGCGCAGCCCCTTTGGCCTCATCTCCCTCTGCAGAACACGTGTGCGGTGCAGCTCCTGGGACATCTCAAAGGAGATCACGCTGAGGTCACTGAGCACTCTGCTGACCACTTCCTGCATCTGAGTGTTGGGCTCTTCCTCCAGGTCAGGGCATGCTTTCTTGGGGATGGGGTCAACGTTGGTGGTGGGCATCTGTGAGCTGCAGGTTTTCTCTTTGGCTGAAGCCTTCAGGCTCCTCCTGGGCACCTTGTGGGCTGCTTTCGATGTCCTGTCTGCAGGGATCAAAGTGGCCCTGGGAGTCTTGCTGGGCTGTGGTATGCCACCATTCTTCACCTGATGCTTGACAGCTTTGTGCCTGGTCAGGCCAGGCTTGGACCGGAAAGAAGCTGAACAAATGTCACAGGTCACTGGAAGCCCATTCAGCTTCTTCTCATTGGGAAGTTCATTTTGAGAAGCTTTTGGAGTACTGCTACATGTGCTGCCCTCTCCTTGGCCCACAGTACTTGACACACAACTCCCAGCTTCTTCAGCCCCATGGCTCTTGGCTTTTTCCCCATCTAAACCCTTTTTTCCACTCTCCATGGTTTTGGAAAGACCAAGTCTCACCTCTGCTGCCTCTGAAAACTCACAGCCCTTTAATTCATCAGGGCCAAGAACTCCAGTCTGTGTAAGACCTCTACTGACAGCAGCTGCTGCCTGTTGAACCACAAAACCATCAGACAAAGCCTCTGGCTCACTTTGATGCTTATTTCCATCATCGGAACAGTTTTCAAGCTGGTTCTCTTGGTGCAGCTTTACCTCTCTTTCTCCGACAGGCAGAAGGTCCATCGTGGGCTGGATTGGGTAATCTTGGGCTTCTGGAGGAATGGAGTCAACAACCATCTCTGTGACAGTGCCTGCTCGGGTTTCTTGAGAATGAGAGCCTGACAGAACAGCACTGGTGCTTTTGGGAAGCTCTTGTCCACCACCCTTTTGGTTGAAAGGTGGTGAGCAAGGGACTGAGCACTCCTTCCTGTGTGGCTTCTGGGAACTATCCCTCTCCAAGTCAGAGCCCACCAGACCATCAGCATGCAGCAGAGCGCAGGGTCTTGTGGTCTCTTCTCCTTCAGGTGATCCGTAGTGACCCAAAACACCATCAGGGAGGTTATGGTGACTGTCCTTGACCACCTCCATTGGGGCAGCCCTGCAGTGATGCAGCAAGGGAGGAATGGTGGGTGTCCTTTTCCATGCCCCTTGCTCTACTGGGCCCACGGTGGGGTGATGGATGGGGTGGCAGTTGGCCTCGGGAGGACAGCTCTTCATGACGAAGGAACTCGAGGTGTTGAGCATGTCATATTTCTTCTCATCTGAGGCCTGAGGGCTGAAGCCAGGGACCTCTCCTCCCTCAGCCCCACTGCTTTGCAAGCATTTGGGGTGAGAAAAATCAGTTGGCAAGGGCAAACTGTCTGGAGGTTCACCCACATAATGACAGCTGTTGAGGGGCTTCATCCCATCTCCTTCTCTGGGAACCTCTGCACTGACCGCACTGCCTTTCATCTCTGGCACCAAGTGATGATCCTGGTGGAGATCCTCCTCAGAGGGACCAGGGGGGCTGGTGGGACTCCCAGGAGCACTATGCAGGGGCTGTACCCCCTGCCCCACCTGCCTCCTTTCCAACCTTTCCCCGGCTGTACTGCCCACTGCTTCTTTCTCAAGCAAACTGCAGCTTAACTGGGATCGCGCGTGGTTTCCAAACACCAAGGGTGCGTTGTTGTTATCTCCCTCTTGCTCCTCCACGAGCTGCTCAGCTTTCCTCCTCTGCCCTGGCAGGGGGGTCACTGCGGTGTCTGTGAGTGGTGAGAGGTCATTACGCTCTTGGGAAACACCATCTGCAGGGATATTAATGTCACCTGGCTCCGTTTCTAAGCGCTGCGGCTCCGTTATGTTATTTGGCAGCTCTGGCTTCCCAAGTGTGGGTTGTTTTGTGTGGTAGGAGCCCAACGCACCAAGAGACTCCAGCTGCCCACGTCCACCAGAGAAAACCACAACCTCTTTTGCTGGGGCACCAATGTTTTCTGTGTTGCCTCCAACGGGGGTGTCCCCCTCCCCTTGGGCAGGGCAGTATGTCCGATTTTCCCCTTCCAAAGCACTGCTGCTCTCCTCTTTCTGCTCTGGCTGGACAAGGGAGGTGGTAGAGGGGTGGCTGGGAGGAAGCAGCACGGGGAAGCATGGCATCAATAGTTCTTCCTCGTTGCTCTTCACTGTTCGGGCAACAAAGAGCTGGAGCTGCTGCAGAGGGTTGGCAGATGTCTCCTGGGATGCCAGTGTCTGTCCAGAGCCACAGTCACTCTCTTTGGGCAGACTCAGCATCTTGAACAGCAGCACTTTTTGCATGGTGGCTTTGTCACTGGGTCCAGGGCTTGGATAGGCAGTGGGGCTCTTCCTCTCCCCCATTTCTTCCATCAATACAGACCCACCGCTGTCGCCTTTGAGGTCCACAGCACTTTTCACCATTTTGGGTGACTCGGGCTTGCTTAAGGGTCTTTCTTCTGTATCTGGGACCTCTTTGATGTGAGGTGAGAAGGTGAGATCCAAGGGTGGGGTGGGACCCCGCTGAAAGCCAAATTCAGGTTTAGGGTTTGGATGATGGGCATCAAACTTCTCCAGCTCTGCAGCATCAGCAAAGCTTTCATCCACTTTCCTTGGCACTGGGAAGCTCTTGGCACTGTGCTGGCATGGTAGGGATGGCAAGGGCTCTTTGGTCACTTCTGCTGCCTCCAGGGTCTTGGGGAACATGGACTCAGTGACAAGAGGGGGGCTTTTTGTCACGGGGTCTGCATAGACAGGAGCCTCTGTTTGGTCTGGCATATGTGAGCCAGGTAGACTTTTGGAGGAAGACTCACTTTCCATCTTCCCAAGGCCTCTTTCCTCAGCAGCTGCAGTTTCCTGGAGCTGCTCTCCGCTGTCCTTGGAGCAGAAATGGTCTGTGGTGAGTGGGGCTGGTGTGCAAATCCCCACTTCCAACGAGCCCAGCTCCACTGGGCAGGGCCAGGGCTCCCTGGGTCTCTCATAGTCCCCATGGGTGCTCCCAATAGCCGGCTTCTCACCTCCCAACCTCTCCCTGCCACAGAGGCTTGAACCACCCAGCTCATCTCCCAAAAACAGTCCTTTCCCACGGCCTGCCTCCTGCTCGACGGGCAGTGGAGGGAAGTGCTCAGCTGCTGGTCCTTGCAGATGGGCAGCAACGTGTTGCTCAGGTTTCTGAAGGGCAACGGGCGCCTCGGTATCCAACTTGCTGGTTTGCAGTTGGCTTTCCAACTCTGTGACCAGTCGCTTGATCTCCAGCTCATCATCTGACATGTTGTTCATGAAAGTCACGTTGTAATCTGTTATCCTGTCTGGCAGTGGCAGTGAGAGTTGGCTGGTGGGGACAGGTCCTTCCTCAGGGAATTTCTTGGCTAGTGGCTTCTCCACGGAAAGGCTGTGGAACTGAGTCATGTCTTCTGGCAGCATCGGAGCCACCTCCTCCATAAGAGACCAGTCTTTCTCTGGCATGAATGGTGGATACTGTTGCTCAAAGGGCAGTGGCTTGCTGGGAGGATTGCCAGGGCAGGTGAATGTTGTCACATAACCATCCTTGCCCGTTGAAACGCTCTCATACAGAGGTGGATCAAACTCAGTGACGGGAAGCTCTCCAAATATCGAAGAGGAATCAAAGCTGAGAGGGGAGGACACCTTGCCCTGTGATGTTTCTGTGGTGTAAGGGGAGATGCTGGCATGCTTCTGCTCAAAGGAGCCGGTGTTGATGTCATCCCGGCATAAGTACATGTCATCCATGTGTGAGGAGCCCAAGGCTGGGGGCTTTGTGAAGAGGTTGTCATCGTAGTGACCAGGAAGGCCTTTGGGATCAAAGAATGTGGTGTTGCTGCTGACATATGGGTCAGGCGCCTTGGCAGTGAGCATCATCCCCACTGCATCCCCCCCGTATGGAGCGACTGGCGTGGGATAGTCCTTCTGACTGTCACAGAGCCCATGTGCCTTCAAGTATTTGATGCCTGCCTCTGAGTAGGCAGTGATCACGTTGCCAGGACCGGCTTCGTTACCACTGTGGGATGGAGCAATCAGCTCTTCCGCGTGGTACTTCATCGTGTCGCCCACAAAAGGGGCAAGCTGATGCCTCTGGTTGACCACAGTGAGATTGGATGAGTCTTGAGCCTCCAGGATGGGTTCTCCTGCCTCACCCGTGTGCTTTGCTGTTCCCTTGGGATCTTCTGCCCCCTCCTTACAGGACACCCTGATGGGGCTCCTGCCTGAGACAGCCGCGCTGGGCAGCTGCCTTTCTTGGGGTTGTGGTAACGGCTCCTCCTTTGCACAGTCCATCACAGCAGCATCTGGTTCAGCACTGGGACGGGTCCTGGAGCTTGCCACCAAAGGTTTGGCTGAGCAGAACTGCCTGCTCCCCCTGGGAAGGTCCTCTTTGCTCTTCTGGCTCTTCTTTGGGCTCCTGTCCTCAGGAAGGCTGAGCGGTATCCTTGGCACACACGCCGGACTGCCTGAGCGCCTCCTCCTCTGCATGCCTCCCTTCTCACTGCTCGAGCCAGCCCCATCAGTGTGGGGCAGGATGCTGCCCATCTCGCTGGGCATGCTCTCACTGTGGTTGCTGCCAGTAGATGACTGGCTGCTCCGTCTTCGGACTCTGGTGGCACAATCCCCTTTCTCACCATCCTCCTGGCTCGGGAGCCCCCTGTGCTCCCATGTCTCCCTTTTCTGACTGTTCCTTTGCCGGCTGTAGCTCCACACTGGATCTTTCTCCTTGGCTCTCTCACTTTTCCCTGGGCATTTCTTGCTAAAGCTGTATTTGGTTCTCCCAGTGAATCCTGCGTCTTGCTTCTTCCGTCCATGGAGCTTCCTACACTCTGCCCCTTCGTTGTCTGAGTCGGAGACATAGTCGTACTCCCTGAACCTGCCCTCCTTGGCAGCTGGTATCAGCCTCTCAGCAGCCTCAGGGAGCTGTGCCTGCTTGCTGCTCTTCACCTGCAGTTTGTGGAGCTTGTTCTTCTGCTGAACAATCTTGTGAATGAGCTCCTTGCTCCACGTCCCGCTTCGGGGCTTCCGCTTCTTCATCTCCTTCATGGAAAACCGGGGTGGTTTGGAGCTCTTGGTGGCAATGCCTGACCCCACATCGCTCTTTGTCAGAGGCTCCTGGCTGAGCTTCTTGGGATGCTTTTGGCTGGAGGTGGACTTGGAGGACGTTGTGGCAGGTGGGATGCTGTTCTTCCTGCCTGCTTGCAGCCTGGCCACCCTCTCCGTTCCTGCTGCCTCAGGGTCTGGCTCCTGGGCTGCCAACCTCCGTGCCGTCCTCCCCTTGTGAAGGTGGTGCTTTCCTGATCCTCTCTTCACCTGCTCCTCACCTGGGTGGCCATCCTCAACAAAAGAATTGGCCTTGGGCTGGCTCGCTGCCTTCTCCTCCACTGCTGCCTGCTTTGATTTGCTCTCTGAGGCTAGGGCTTCCTTCGCCTTGTGGGACATCCCACCGCCGGCTGCCTTCACGCCAGTCAGCTCCTCATCAGCAAACACATCTATGAAGCTGCTGTCAATCTCTGGGTTATCTGACTGGTACCCCAGCCCGTTGAGGGCTTCGGTGATCAGGCTGTCCAGCTTGGCATCATCGATGTCCAGGTCCGAGGCAGTGAGTGGCAGGGAGCCAGCAGTGAGGCCGTTGAAGAGGCCACCCTTCAGAGCATCTTCCTTGCCCTCACTTTTGCTTTCCCCATCCAGCAAGAAGTCATCATTCTTGTTTAATGCCAACAAATGTGCCTGGGGGTCCGGAGAGAGCCCCAGGCTGGGGGCCTTGTGGGGCTCAGGGGAGAGTGCTTTCCGCCCCTCGGCTGCCCGGGGAGCATCCTTGCCCTCTCCCTGGGGAGCAGGATGGGAGGTGCAGAACTGGCGGTGCTGAAGGAAGGAGGAGAGGTTGCTGTAGTTCTGGTCACACTGCTTGCAGGTCAGGAGCACATCCAGCTGGTCCAGGCTGGCACTGCTGAGTGAGTTGGCCAGCAAGTGATGGGAGGAGTATGGAGGTGGAGGCTGCTCCCCATCCAGCCCATCCGAGCATCCTTTGGCCACATCTACGCTGGGTTTGTGGAAGGGGCTTGCTGGAGTGCATTTCAGGAGGTTGTCATCTTTCAGGGCATCAGGAGGGAAGTGGAAGGACTTGACTGAGTCTGGGGGGTGGTAATGAAGTGAGCTGGAGCTCAGGACGTCAGAGGGGTGGAAGGTTTTGTTGCCATCCTTGGGATGGCAGGGATGCTGGAAGAAGGGAGAGGGGGTCAGCGCTCCGGACATCTGGCTGTCATCAAAGCTGGGGTTGAGCGGGCTGCTGGACATGGGGGAGAGCGATGAGCAGGTGCTGCTGCAGGTGGGGTTGGGGACAGGGGATGGCAGCGGGGACTCGCAAGGGGAGGCAGCCACCAAGGCTGAGGGTGGCAGGACCAGCGCTGAGCCTGACGAGCTCCTGGAGGGAGGAGGAGGACCTGTTTGACCCACGCTGTAGAAAAGGGCTTTGCTTCTTGAATCACAGACAGGAGACCCTGGCTCCTTCCCACTTTCAAAAGAGAAAGCACCTGTTGAGTTGGGGTCTCCCCTCTGGACCCCAAGGCTCTCTCCTGGCAAGAGTTTTTTGCTGTGGTACCCTGAAGAGTTATTTACAGGGGACCCTGTCTGGCTTTTCCCACTCCCCTGCCACTCTGATGTTCCCAGGGGGAAGGGGAGCTTCTGGCTGGTGATCTGTCTCGACAGCTCCAGCCTGTTTTGACCAGGCATTGCAGCAGTGATGTGTATTTGCTGCCAAGGCATCCTGGAATTTTTCTGCCTGTGCTGCCTCTGCTCGGGGCCAGACTGGCACTCAAATGAGAACTGGTTTCCAACAGGGTTTGAATAAGGTGCTGAATTCTGGTCCATGGAAGAAAACGCCTTAGTGGCACCTTCCCAAGCTTGCACAAGCCTGGGGTGGGTGGGTGCCGTAGTGGGAATGCTTGTCTCAAAAGGCACGGATCCTGCAATGGTGCTGCCCGAGGGGGAACTGCAATAGGCTTTGCTTGGAAAGTGCACTTGGGAGAGAGAGTTTGGTGGCATGTTCCTTCTCAGAGGGCTGCTCTGGACCAGCAGCCGTGGGCCGGGGACATTATCATTCGCTGAGGCTTGCCTCTTCCCGACTGGCTTTGGCATACTGGGTGAGTGTAAACTAGATGGGAAAACAGCTTGGTTTTCTTGGAAAGTGCTTGGGTTTTGGTCAATAGCACCAGATGATGGGAGAGCACCATTGGGGTCAGCGGGATGCTCGCTCCTGCCCTTGCAGCACGGCAACGGGCCGTGGTGTGGGGTCGGTGGTGGGTGCAGGAACGGTGGTGGCGGTGCAGGCAAGCCATACAGCCTGCCCTCAGGGGACACAGTCTCATAGGAGCCACCACCACCACTCAGTGCCTCCTCTTGCCACTCTCTGGAGGAGGAGTGGAAGGTGAAGGTGCCGTGAGCCAGCTGGCCAGTAGCTAGCCCCATGTCCAGGTAGTCCTGGCTCCCCGCATCGCTGCGGTATGGCTCCTTCCCCGGGTTGTGCAGCAGCTGGAAGGGGTATTGGCATGGCAAAACCCCCAGACTGTGGGCACTGGCTTTGCCACCCTCAGGGAAAGAGTTGGGCTTCTGCACCGAGATCCCGTAGCTAGCACCGGCAAAACTCTTCTCCGGGGAAGGCCAGGAGTCGGCCCCATTTGCCTGAAACTCTAAATAATGTAGCTGCCCATTGGTGCTGGGGCTCTTGAGGGGGATGCCAGTGGCGGGGGGCTGCCCTTTGGGGCCGTGGCGGGGAGCAGGCTGTGAGGTATAGTTGGCGGAGGTACGGCTGGCGGCGGCATCCGGGAAGCAGCGGCTGAAGCCGATGTCTTCTTGCTGGAGATCAGCTTCACGCTGGGGGATGCTGGGCACGTGGAAGCAGTAGCTGCCAGCTACGGGGCCGTGATTCACCTCTGGCTTCTTTGGGGGGGTCACCTTCTGCTGTGGGTAGGCGATGCCGATGGTGGGGTTTGGCCGGGCGCCGGTGATGCTGAGCCGGTACAGCTGATGGTTACCCCGCTCGCCCTTCCCCGAGCGCCGGCTGCGCTCACGGGCTCGACCTTTCCCAGGGGGGGACTGAGGGCTGCCCTTGACCTCTCCCCAGGTGCCATCATTGCCAAACTTGGGTTTGTGGTGGAGGGACTTGAAGTCAATCTTCCCCGCTTGCTGCGGCCGGATCACGGCTTCCCGCTGGCTGTGGGGCTCCTTGTCCTTGGGGGTGGGGAAAGGGGACGTGCCCTCCCCGCTGAGCACCTTCCCATCCTTTTCCCCACAGCCTTCATAGCCAAAGTCCTTGTCGGGGTCTTTGCGGCAGGCCTCAGTATCGCCGATGGTGTAAACATGCTGGGTCTCTCCAGTCATGATACCGAGGTGTGGGGGGGGTCAAGGCTAGAAAGCCCCGTTTTCCTGTCCCACTGCGAGCTGCCGTCCCTCTGTCATGGGCATGGTCCTCCACTGATGGGCACCAGGGCGGTGAGAGAGGCAGTGGCTCCCTGAGGCCAGCGTGGCGTGGGGTCCCGAGCGCTGGCGGGGCTCTGCTGCATCATTTCAGACCTGGAGAGGAGAGAAGAGAGAAAGGGCGGCCGTCAGCTTGGGAGACAGAGGGGACTGCAAAGGGAGGAGAGGCATTTCGGTCCCTTGATGCTGTGGTGGGGAGGTGGATGGAGGAAGAAGCAGAGTAACCCCCCTCCCCCTGAACATCACTGGGGTGAAGCCCTCCAGCTTTTGGTTCTTCAAAGGATGCTCAGAGCATTTAACCTTTGGCAAAACTGCTGAGGGAGGCACTTTTTTCCTCCCAGGGAAGCTATTTCTGGGTTACTTCTTAGCAACATAAGCAGAAAAAAGATGACAGAAGAGCTCCACCTACGGATTAGTGGGAAGGCCTGTCGGGAGAGGTGTCCTGAGCAGGGCTCTCCTGTCCCAATATCTCCATACCCCCCCGTGTCCCCATATCCCTGTGTCCCTGTGCTCCTGCTCCCATGGATAGACAGACAGCAAGGTTGGGATGCACAGTGAAAAGCTTTGCTCCACCTTGATTCCCCTGCTCCAGTGCATCCCTTCAACCCCACTGCCCCTCTACCAACCCATTGCTCCGAAACCCCTGGAGAAAGGACCTGAGGTGCCCCTGCCTTTAGCACCACCCCTTGCAATGTTAGACACCGTGAC
Source organism: Laterallus jamaicensis coturniculus (assembly GCA_022605575.1). Taxonomy (NCBI): domain Eukaryota; kingdom Metazoa; phylum Chordata; class Aves; order Gruiformes; family Rallidae; genus Laterallus; species Laterallus jamaicensis. The sequence goes on from JAKCOX010000150.1 coordinate 135,189, forward strand.
ATAGGTGAAAAGAATAAAAGCCAAGTCCCAAATCCACTGGCTGATTTCAGGACCTCGGGGCATTAGACATGGAGCACAAGCCCAGCCTTTTAAAAGGTGCCACCAGGAAGGATTTCAGCCCCAGACATGGGGTTACATTAAAAAGAAGAGCAAGCCCCTCTATTAAAGAGTCTCTTTTTAAAAGTCCACTGGAACCACAAAGGGTTTCCTTCTCCTCCTGACTAGAAATGCCTCTTTGCTGTCTGCCACAGGGGCAAAGGCACACGCTGCTGGGAGCTGGGGAGGGAGTGACCTGGCTGCAAATCCACACTGAATTCAGCTTATTGCTCCTCTCAGGGTCTGCAGCCTTGCCAGCCCTACCAGCAGTGACCTGAGCAGAGAAATGAGGAGATGGGGGATGCCCTGCATCTAGCTGGGGTCTCCTCAGCATGCACAGCTCGTCCCTTGGGTCACATTTGATGCTCTGTGGGTACACAAGAGCTCTGCGATGCTGCTGTGGCACTTCTGCATCAGTATTTTTGTGTTTATGGAGAGAGAGCTGCATCCCCACCACTCCATCTGTAAAGATGCTGTGAGACCTTGTAGGGAGGGGAAGGCAGCTCAGGGATGTGAAGTGGAGGTGTTCTCCCTGGGGTCCCCTCTCTGAATCAAGCTGCCAGGCTCCAATTCCTCCACAATTTTACACCCTGCTAAGTGAAATGAATCCTGGGCTGATACAGCTGAACCCTATCGTGCTTGACCCCACCACCCTGGCCAAAGCTCAAGCGTGGCCCTTTGGAACACAAGGGTTTTGCTTGCAAAACAACGCACCCCTCGTGCCACCTCCAGCCATGGCTGCGGGGCCTGTGTGCTGCTGTTTAAATTTGCAAAGGCTCCTTGCCAAGATAAAATACCCAAGGCCAGCGCTCGCTGCGTTATCACAGCCAGGCTCTTTCAGCCACATAAAGGAGGCCTTTTCTCTTTCTTTTTCCTTTTTTTTTTTCTTTTTAGGGAAAGGTTCATTAGTGCACCCAGAAAGCCGTGGGCCTTGTGCGGCCTGGGCTGGAGTTCACTGGTGCATTAAGGCCTGAGTGCCAGGGGAATGAACTCCCTGCACTGGCAGAGCAATGGAGACAGGGAATCATAGAATGGCAAGGGTTGGAAGGGACCCCAAGGGTCCCAGAGCTCCAACCCCCTGCCACAGGCAGGGACACCAACCTCAGGCCTGCAGCTACACAAGGTTGCCCAGGGCCCCAGCCAACCTGGCCTGGAACACCCCCAGGGACGGGGCACCCACCCCCTCTCTGGGCAGCCCCTTCCAGCCCCTCCCCACTCTCTCTGCACAGAACTTCCCCCCAATCTCTCCTCTCCCCCTTCCCTCCTCCAGCTTCACTCCAGCCCCCTTGTCCTGCCAGTCTCTGCCCTTGAACAAGCTGATTCCCCTCCTGTTCCTCTGCTCCCTTCAGGCACTGGCAGGCTGCAGTGAGGTCCCCCCACAGCCTTCTCTTCTCTTCTCCAGGCTGACCCAGCCCAGCTCCCTCAGCCTCTCTCCAGAGGGAGCTGCTCCAGCCCTCTGAGCATCTCCCTGGCTCCTCTGACCCCTCTCCAACAGCCCCACATCTCTCTTGTGTTGGGCCCCAGCTCTGGACACAGGATCCAGCTGGGGGAGGGCAGAGCAGAGAGGGACAATCCCCTCCCTGTCCCTGCTGCCACCCCTCTGCTGATGGAGCCCTGGATCCCATCACCCTCCCAAGCTGCAGGAACACACTGCTGGAGGAAGGCAGAGCATGTGGGACCGTCCCACCACCGAAGGGCACCTGTGTGCCATGATGGGATGGCAGAGCCCAGGCAGGAGATGGGCACTCGTTTATCCCACACAAACAACAGACAGAACAGGGGGATGAGGGCATGGTGCAAATTAGGGTTTTGTTCCCCAAAAAACCCAGCTGCTTGTCTCTACCCTGGTATTTGGGGGTGTTCCCTGTCCCCATGTTGGGGTCCTTCCCTCTGGGTGCATATCCAGCAGTGGGGTGCACTGGCACAGCAGCCTGGGGAGCAGCACGGTGCAGAAATCTGGGGCCTCTTGGTGAGGCTCAGCCAGCACTGCTGCTGATGGGGCGCTCGATAAGGAGGGCTGGGTGCGCTGATTTAAAGTGATATTCCCCAGGCAGCTGCCTGCATCCATCACCGGAGGGTTTACAGATCCAGCCCAACCACAGCTTGCCCCTTGTGGGATGGGAAACACTGAATAAAATGAAAATAGAAAAGGCAATTTCATCTTCTTTCTATTCCCCCTCCTCACCCCCCCACGCTCTCAGCCTGCTCCTTAACCTGTTCCCAGGACCAGGCTCCGCTTTGCATTACCTCTGGCATCGCATCTTGGGGTCTTTTATGTTTCAGTTCTTGGAAGAGGAGGTGGGAAGCAGCAGGAGGGAGGCAAAGGAAGGTTCTGCTTTATAAAAAAGCATGTGCTGTTAATTAACAGCCTGCCTGGCTGTGGGGAGAACTCTCTCCACCTGTGATCATGTGCTGGGTGCTCAGCCCTTTCTCCCATCCCTGGAGCTGATGTTGGGGCCACCTGCAGCCCTGCTGGAGCTCAGGGACATGGGGACAAACCAAGCAGTGACATAAGGAGCCTGGCTGGCAAGGCAGAGCCCAGCCTGCCACTGTGTGGGGCAGGTTCCATCCTGCCAGGAGCCCCAACATGCCAGGCAGGTTGTGATTCATCACCCTGGCTCTCCAGCACCTGGAGCCAAGTGACTCGACTCCTTGCACCCCAAAAGCTAGCTGCACTCAAGGGAGAGAGACAAGGGTCCCCTGGGGCTGCCCATGCTCCCCATCCCCTTCGCACTTCTTCCTGCAGGCACACAAATCCCAGGGTGCTGTGTCACCCCCAGCCCGATGGGGCTGTGCATCCCACCAGGAGGATGCTGAAGCTTCACTTCTCAGCCTGGACATCACATGGGGACCACACTGTGATGAGGGAGGGGAGCAGGGAGAGCATCAGCAGATGAAGCATCTCCAAAGGAAATGAAATCCAGGGAGGTGGTTGAGTCACCATCCCTGGATGTGTTCAAAAAAAGGGTAGATGAGGTACTTAGGGATCTGGTTTAGCTCAGGATGGGATTGGTTGGACTTGATAATCTTCAAAGGTCTTTTCCAACCTGGTGATTCTGTGAAATGATTGTCAAACAGCAAAAAAACCCCAACCCCAAAGCACCCCAACACCCAACAAGAAACCCCACCAGCTGGTGAAGCAAAGCATGAAGGAAGAGCTGAAACAGCAGAGAGGCAGGTTCAGCCCCACTGCCCGGCCTCTGCTTGGGTTCAGGGGAGCATCACTCTGGGCAGAAGGAAAAAGCCTCCTTCCCTGCAGCGGGGAGCGGAGGGATGGCCTCGCTGGGAGACTCGGGAGAGCTGGGTTCAGCACTCAGCTTGGCCTCTCCCTTGCATGACCTTGGGTAAGTCGGTTAATCACGGTGACTCAGCCCTCCATCTGTAAATCAAGCCTGATAATGCCTCCCCGGGTCTATCTGCTCTTTGTATCGTCTATTGAGATTAGCAAGGCAGGGACTGTTCTCCTCACATGTGCAGTGCCCAGGCTGGCGATGGGGCTGGGGGAAGAAAAAGGGGCTCTGGTTTGAGGTGGGGGGTCCTTAGGCTGTGGGTCTAAGTAGGGGAGGGGGGGAGCTCACAGGCTGCTCCTACAAGGAGAATAAACAACCATCCCAGGATGGGGCTGCTCTTATCTGGGTGGGTATCGCAGCCGGAGGCACTGCGGTTTCGGCAACGGCGGCTCAGGGATGGGTGTGGGAGTGGGTGGAAGGAGGAAGAAAAACCCCAAAGAAGAATAGAAATAAACCAAGAAATCAGTTGGGTGGCATTACCCAGGCAAAAGGCTCTTGGCTGTGGCTGGTGGGAGGGGCATGGGGGGCAGGGGGCATGTGGTGGGGGAGGCAAAATGAAACTCCTTAGCTCCATGAGACGTGGGGAGGGGGGTGACTCTGGACACACTTTGGGCTTTCAGTCCTCAAAATGGGGTGTTTAACCACTGCTTAAAGAGTTTAAACCTGACCCAGGCAGGTTCTCCCCACCCTGGCATGGCTGGGGGCTCCGAAAAATCCTGTCCCCTCACGAACGGGCCCCTTCTCAAAGCTCTGGCACCTCTTTAAGCACCCTTCTTCTCACAGCCAGGGTGCTGTGGGGCCAGAAAAGCAACCAGGGAGGTCTCTGAGCATCCCCACAGCCAGGGTTTGGGGAAGGAGGAAGGAGCAGGGGAGGGTCAGGGGCATTCCCTGAGTTGGGCTCCCCAAAATAGCATCTGACCCTGTGCTGTCAGCTGGCCCATACCTTGGCACCCTCGGCTGCTCGGTTACTGCTGAGACTCGCTGTCACCTCCCATGAAATCTGGGTTTCTTGGCTGCAAAGGAGAGAGAAAAGTATGTCAGGAATCTGTGTCTGGCTGGGCTGCCAGCACCACTGTGCATGGGGATCACTCAGCTGCCCAAAGGAAGGGTTTCCACCCCAAAACACCCCGTCATGGGCACCCCCAGCCAGGTCCCCCTTGGGTGGGTGGTTTAGCTGGGGTGTGTGGGCATAGGGTGCTGTGGGAGTGGGGAAACTGAGGCATGGAGGGAGATGGAGGCTTGCCTTGCCCCTTCCTGCATCCCAGCTCTGTCTCCTGTATCCTAGACACAGCCTCTGCCCGTTGGGGGCCTGTGGACCCGAAGCCTCTCAGGGGCTCAGTGCCTCCTCGGTCAGGATGTGGCCCTGAGATGCAGGAAATGGCCTTGCTGGAGGCAGGAGGAGGAGGAGGAGGAGGAGGAAGAAGAGACTGAGCACAGTCAAAACCCAACTCACAGCCCTGGGTGCCAGCGAGGCCTGATCCTGCACCTCCAAAGCCACTCCCCACCCACAGTGCCCCCCCCATCCAGGTGGAGACATGCCAGTCCCTGTGATGCCCAGCTCCAAGCAGGGAGGCGGTGAGGAGATGAGGACCACTCATCTCCATCCCGTACCACACTGGATCCAGCCACGCTCCTGCAACAGCACCTTGGGAGTGAGCTGGGAAAAGGCTGATTTTTGTCAAGTTAGGAACAGAGAAGGGATTTTAAGGGATTGCCATGCCCTCCCTGCCAGCCCCAGGTCCAGCCTGGAGTTACCCTGTGTTCTCTGTGCCCCAGGAGCATGTGGGTCATATCCAGACACATCAAACCCTGTTCTGACATTGATAAATATTAATAATCAAGTAGAAAAGTAGGATGAGGGGGTCTGGTTCCTGCCCACAGTGAGTGGGAGCATCTGAAGAAGAGGAGTGTGACACCTCCTGGTCCCTGCTTGTCCCTGAGGAGGGAGGCTGGGATGGGGACCAGGACCAAAGGTTTGGGGATGGCCAGAGGCTTTTTCTGAGAAAGGCTGGAGGGAGGTTGGAGCATCCCTTGGGCAGAAACCTCAGTGGGAAGGACTCAACAGCTTGAAAAGGACCTGGGAGGTCTGGGAAAGGTGCTGGGGACAGGGACACACACTCCTGGAAGGTCTGGTCTGGCTGTGTTGGGGCAAGGAGTGTGGTGAGAAATTGTTTCCAGCAGGTTTTTCTGGCCCAAGGAGAATTTGGAAGGTCATTCAGAAAGTTAGTTTCTCACTCACAACGATCCCAAATTGATTGGCTGGAACAGAGCAGGTTTAGGATTTCCAAGCTGGTGGGAATCCAACTTTCTCTGGGGATCTGGATTTGGCACACAGTCCTACTCCTGCCTCAGCTGATGATGCACAAGAATGGAGGAGGGCAGGTCCCTGGGTGGGCAGGGCTGAGCCTGGCAGCTCCCTCAGCACCCCATGAGTGAGATGTGGGGGTGTTGCAAGCCGGCGTCTCGGCGCTGTGCCCGGGGTCCCTCCCCAATCTTTGCGCCGCCCGACCCGGAGGCGCTGGAGGAGGAGGAGGTTGCACCTCTGGGATGCTCCACAGACAGAGAGGAGGTGGATGAGGTGGGGGGGGGAAGAGGAGAAGACACAGCTGGAGGTCACCCCAATGCCTGTGTGGGAAGGGATGGATGGATCAGGGTGACCTGGCAAAGCAAATCCTGTGATTCCCTGTCTGGGTGGTCGTGGGAGCTGGGTGTCACCTATGGCCTCTTGCTCTGGTCCCACCCTGAGCTGCAGGCAATGGCATCTGAGAGTTTTCCAAGGGAAAGGAGATGGCTGGTGAGGCTCTCCCCAACTTCCCATCCATCACAGAGAGGGAAAAGGCAACTGGGATGCGCTGAGCCACGCTGGGAGCTACTGGGGGAATAGGGATGGGTTGGAGTAAGGTCAGGGCCTGCTCCCAAATTGTGTGTGTGTCCCTAACAAGGGGTTGGCCTGCCTCTGGTGTGTTTTGGCACGGGCAAGAAGAGCCCTTCAAAGCATCCACTACCCTAAAAGAACCAGAGGCATCAGACATCTGAGACCTCCCTTCCTGCTCCCTGAGACCACAAGGAGTTTAATCTCCTGGGGGAATCAGCAGAGGGGCTGGTCCTGCCAGCAGCATCTTTGTGGAGCCATAATAAAGAATGACTTATTTTGACATTTTATTGAAGAAATATTAATCTTTCATTTTTTTCCCCTTCTAAATGCTCCTGTTTGCTGAGGAACTATCTGTTACCTAAGTGCTCTGATAAATCTTCTAAGGTAAAATTACATGTTAGATGCTGCCAGAAGGGTACATTTAAGAATACTTCCTAAATTATCAACTGCATTAATCTTAATTACTTGGGGAAAAGTAGAGTCTGGCATTAGGGTGAACTAAATTGAACGGGTGTTTGTTTGTCTTTATCATATCACATATTTGAGATCATTTAACAGGACTCAGATAAAAGGAGCGTGGGGCAGCGAGGTACAGAGCAGCTGCCTGATGACAAGGATGGCTCTGGGTGACAAAGTGCAGGCAGGAGGGGACTGCAGGCACCCCTGATGTGGAGTAGGGGTGGTACATGGCAAAAGAAAGTTGAAATAAATGAAATAATTAACTCCCTGGATAAAAGTTGAGGGTGGAGGGGGATTAAAGCAGAAGGTTGGGAGGATAAAAGAAGGATGCTGGGGGAGGAGATGGGCTCTGGGTACCAGCGCATCACACTGCGGGTGCCACGGCAACCAGCCTGCATCCTGCCAGGGTACAATGGGACAGAGTGGGATAGACCACAGCCCATCCTCAAGTTTTTAACTGAAATTTGGCTGCTGTCTGGCTCATGTGGAGAAGCACAGAGCACCTGAGTAGGCCCTGGCTCCCTGCATCAAGACAAGGGCATCACTTGGTGTTTTAAGGCACAGAAATGAAGTGTGGGGTTAAGTGCTCTCTGGCAGGGGGGCCTTGGAGGGGTATTAAATATTGCTGGCATGAAATCTTGCCATCTCCCCAGGTCTGTGAGAACTGGGCAGCTTCATTAGCCAAGCAAAGTCAATTTGCATGAGCCAAACAGGAGGATTTTCCCTCTTGCTTTAAATTTAACAAAAAGAAATGTGTCTATTGACACCCCTGTGTGGGGGATACTGGAGGGAGAAATGAGTCTGCACATTGCCAGAGGTCAGAGAATCACAGAATGGGCTGAGCTGGGAGGGACCCCAAGGATCACAGAGCTCCAACCCCCTGCCACAGGCAGGGACACCAACCTCAGGCCTGGAGCTACACAAGGTTGCCCAGGGCCCCAGCCAACCTGGCCTTGAACACCCCCAGGGATGGGGCACACACCCCCTCTCTGGGCAGCCCCTTCCAGCCCCTCCCCACTCTCTCTGCACAGAACTTCCCCCCAATCTCTCCTCTCCCCCTTCCCTCCTCCAGCTTCACTCCAGCCCCCTTGTCCTGCCTTTATCCTCCCTTTTAAAAAGTTGATGCAGGTAAAGGATGAATTTTGGGGATGGGTGGCAGCACTGTGACTGTCCCTAGCCCCAGCTGACCCCTCAGGCTCAACACACCAGCATTCCCACATCACCATATCCCCCTTGTCCCACTTCCCTGAGGCACAGCCCCGCTCTGCACTGCCCTCTTAGCCTCCCATGACCTCCCTGCAAAAAAATAGAAGACAAAAAGGAGAAGAGAAAAAAAAGCAGAAAGCTAAGGCAGTGACACCATCCCCAGGTCAGTCATCATGTTTCCTTCCTCCCAGCAGAGCCTGGGTCAGCTCCAAGCTGCCTTCCACTTCGCTTCTGCTCCCAGCCCTGGTCAACTGGGGACAGGAAACCTGAGAGCCACGAGCACATCACTGGGATTCTCACCAGAGCCTCATTTAGCTGCCTGTCCTTTCAGCATCCTTCTCTTCCCCTTCGCTGGGTGGTGTGGCTGCCAGGGTGGAGAGGGGGGTTTTGGGGTGGGGGGGGACAGGACAGGGCAGGTCAGAATCCATCCCACATTCATCTGGCCAGTTCTGCCTTTGGGCAGACACACACACTCATCTCTGAGTGAAATTAATTGCCTTGCTGCAATTAACACAGCCACAGACTTCAAATGGGGTTTTGCTGGCTGCACGTCAGCGAGCGCACGGATCCAGCCCTCACCCATCGGGCTCCCAAGAGCCCTCTGGTCACAGGAGAATGAGCAGGGAAAGCCACTTCTTGTGGGTCTCATCCTCCCTATATCCACACTGATACCCAGAGAGGCCAGCTTTGGAGAGCCCCCACAGACAGGCTGGGGCTGGACTCTGTGAGAGCAGCAAAGTCCTGTTATTCCTTCCCAAACTGCAGTGAAATCCCATTTAACCTTCCCAAACTGCAGTGAAATCTCATTATTCCTCCCCAAACTGCAGAGAAATCTGGTTATTCCTTCCCAAACTGCAGCAAAATCCCATTCTTCCTTCCCAAACTACAGAGAAACCCCGTTATTCCTCCCCAAACTGCAGATAAATCCCATTATTCCTCCCCAAACTGCAGAGAAATCTGGTTATTCCTTCCCAAACTCCAGAGAAATCCCATTATACCTTCCCAAACTACAGAGAAATCCCATTCTTCCTTCCCAAACTGCAGAGAAATCCCATTATTCCTCTCCAAACTGCAGAGAAATCCTGTTATTCCTCCCCAAACTGCAGAGAAATCTGGTTATTCCTTCCCAAACTGCAGAGAAATCGGGTTATTCCTTCCCAAACTGCAGAGAAATCCCATTATTCCTCCCCAAACTGCAGAGAAATCCCATTATTCCTCCCCAAACTGAAGTAAAACCCTGTTATTCCTTCCCAAACTCTAGCAAAATCCCATTCTTCCTCCCCAAGCTGCTCTTCCCTAAAGGGCTCAGTGGCTCTGGGCACACACACACACACACACACACACACACACACACACACAGAGCCAGGACTGGGCAGATGGAGACAGCAGCATTTCACACTGAGGTTTAGAAGAACCACCAGCAGGATGAGGAAGGTGGGCAGCACGAGGAGCATCACCAGCATCCCTGATGTGGATGCTCTAAGAGCACCCACCAAGCCTGATGATCTCCTCATCCCCTGTGCATCTCACCAAGCTCAGGTAGGAGGGATGACCCACAGTAGGAGCCCTTCCAAACCCATCCCTGGTCACACAGACCCCCTCATCCCCTGTGACCCACCCTGGCACCATCCTTGGTGGTACCCAATGGCCACAGCAGCCATCCCAGCACAGAGCAGAGCTGCTCCCACCCAGCCTGAACTAGTTCCCCATGATCTGATAGGAGGAGACTCCTGCTAGATTTGGGAGCTTTTAAACTGTCAACTTTCCTATAATTATTAGCAATGTTTTAAATAAGCTCTCTTCTGAAATTTGCTTCTGAAAGACAAGATTAATGAGCATTTCCTTTGGGGATTTATTGCACTGTTAATTATTCTCTTCCAGAAATTTGGTTCAGAATATTATCAGCTTTTTTCCTTTTTTTTTTTTTCAATTAAAAGTGATTATAATTTGCTCTGAATAAAAGAAAAGTGGATTTTTAAAAAAAGAAAAAATATTATAATATACTCCCCCCCTTTCCTGATTAAGTATAATAGGCAAGTGATGGAGATAAGAGTAGCCAGTGGCTCTGACAGGCCACATCGTGCAGTCCCTCCCCATCCTGCAGCATCTCCATCCCTGGTAGGGGTCCAGCTCTTGGGATGAAGGGATGTGCAGAGCCTGACTTGCAATTTATGGAGATTTCCTGCAGAGGGAAGCAAAGGTGTCTGCAAACAGCAGCCCGGCGCGGTACCAACTTGGGACTAGGGGGCGAGTTTGGGGCAGGGAAGGATGGGGATGGTGAGACCCAGCGATGCTGCTCCAGTAGGCACCTCCTTCGAAATAATGTCTGGTTACAACTTTGGGGCTTGAGGTAGAGGCCAGGAGATGCTCCACTGGAGACCCACCTTGGCAGTTGGTTTCTCTTTTCATTGAGAAAAAACGAGGGGTTGGAGGTAAGACAGTCCAGGAGGAGGGGGTCAGACCCCCAAAATGCAGCACCAGTGCCCCAGCAGCTCCCCTGCCCTTTGCTCTCCCCCCCCCCCCCCCCAGCAGACATTCCTTGTGTGGCTCCCAAATGTGAAGCATTCAGAAAATGCTCTGAACACAACTGCTTCCTTGGTGGGGGCTGGATTTGGTTACACCCAGGGCATGGGGGGAGCAGCTCCCCCCAGACCTGCAGCAAGAACCTGAGCCCACATCTGCTGTGAGCTCAGTGCCAGCCCCTCACTGTCCCCCTGCAATCCCTGCTGCTTGGAAAGCAGACACAGTGTTGAGATGCCCAGGTGAGTGGCACATGATGGGTAAGTGGGATCAGAGGAGCATGCAGCCCATTCCAGCTCACCTTCCCTCTGCCAACCCCACCACACCAGCCAGACCTCCACCTTCAATCCCTCCTCCCCCAGCCCCTGGGAGCTGCTTTGCATCATCTCCTGGGAGCTCACACATGCACCAGTGACACCCCTGCTGCTCTCAGGAGCGATGCCAGCTCCATCCCCTCAGCTTTGGGCAGCCATCCTCAGCTCCCTGCACCCACAGCCATGGCACAGGTCCTGCTGCAAACCCCCCATGGCCACATCCCAACAACAGAGATGTTGTTGCCAGAGAGCAGGGACCCCACCAAGCAAGAGAGGATTTTAATACCATCCATTTAATTTACTACCCATTTACCCCTCTCTGTATGCAATATCCTCTGCTGGGCTACAGAAAAACCAACTGGGAGCAGGTCCTTGCTGCCCAGCCCAGTTTAAGTCTGGTCCAGAGCATCATCCCATCACTCAGCTGGTGGTGTGGGTCAGTGTCTTACTGTCCTCCCCATGCCAAAGGGGAAGCAGATGGCTTGTGGGTCTGGGGGAAGGAAAGCACCTGTAAGAAGGGAATCGCATCCCAGAGAGCAGGGAGGGCAGCTCAGGAGTTTTAGGGGGGGGGGGGGGTATCACCCACCTTTAGGCTCCTTCTCCCACCTGTGGGGTTGGGATGAACATGTGGGTACTGCATCACCGTGGGGAGTGGCACCCCCTGATTTCAATGGAGAATGACCCAGTTTGGCTGCTTCTGGATGGGGCTGCTGCCTGGAGCCACTTTGCCATCACCTCCAGCACCTTGCACAGTGTTTCCCCAGGATTCCCAGCCCTTCAGAGGCAGGAGGTCTGTGCCACATTGGAAACCACATCAGAGGGTCCAGGATTTAGGAAAGGGCTTGATGCTCAGGCTCTAGCATCACAGCAGCTCCTGAGCAGGGCAGTCCCCATGCTCCATAATTCCTGAGCTGCAAAACACACTGGCTGCATGGTGCTGAGCTGTGAGCCCATGCCAGGGCACAGGAATGCCAGGAACGTTGTATTTCAGGCAGCAGGACCCCCAAAAATGAGCTGCCCTGGTGCAGCCCCCTTCCTGCCTTGGCTGGCTGCAGACACTGGCACTGAGAGATGCTCTCTGTCCTCAATGGGAGCAAAACCTGCTCAGGGCCAAGGAAAACGTGTGGAGTTATAAAAAGGCTGGTGAACAGAAGGACATTCATGGGTGAACTTCAATCAGCTGCTTCCCAAAGGTGCTGGTGGCAGTTGGGTGGGTTACAAGGGCCTGGCAGCCCCAGCCCAGGATGGCAAAGAGAATAACAGAATCCCAGCCTGGTCTGGGTTGGAAGGGACCCCAAGGATCACAGAGCTCCAACCCCCTGCCACAGGCAGGGACACCAACCTTAGGCCTGGAGCTACACAAGGTTGCCCAGGGCCCCATCCAACCTGGCCTGGAACACCCCCAGGGACGGGGCACCCACCCCCTCTCTGGGCAGCCCCTTCCAGCCCCTCACCACTCTGTGGTGGGTGGGATATGGAAGTGTCAGAGCATCACCCACATAAGAGCAAGGTGGATTTAGCCAGCACATCCCTGGTTTGTTGGGTGAGGAGGAGCTGGACCAAAACTCCATCATGTTGTCTGTCATCCCTCCTGGGTATCCAGACCCCTCACCATGAGGGTGACAACAGCCTGTGGGTGCAGGGACCCTCCTGCACTGTGAAACATCCAAGCAGGTCAGCTGCTGGAGCAGGTTTGTGTGCAGGTGTCCAACACAAGCCCAGCACATGCCTGAAGCTTCAAAGGAGACTGATGAAAAGCATTTTGCTGATGGGTTTCCAGGCACATGAGACCCTTCCCGAGCTGCTGGGTGGCAGATGTGGGGACACATCCCTGCATCCCAGCCATGGCAGGAGATGGCACAAGCCAGATGACACCAAGGTGGAGAAAACCCATCAAAAGGCTCCATGATATTTCTTCTGCTGGGTTTTTTTTCCCCTTTTTTTCCTTTCTCACCAGTCTGTGAGCACATGCAATTGAATAACACTGATATTCCCAGCCTGGACAAGCCCAGGATCTGCTTGCCCAGAGGGATGTTCTCTCCAGAGACATACTGAACAACAAAATCCCCTTCCTCATGCTGGAGTATTTTACTTTCATGGGTCAAAAACCTTAGCAGAGGATGTTTCAGAGGGCTGGAGAATGGCATCCTGCAAATATTCCCCTTTTACTGTGAGAAGTGGAAAAGCTCTTGAGGTCCAAGCCCTGTCCTTGCTTTGCTGGTCTAGGGCAACATCCCACCTTGGCACGTGCTGGGATGTGAAGGGAGGAGTGGAATTATCCCTTCTGCTTTGGGGTTTTCAGGTAGAGCAGGGAGAGTTTAAGATGTTGTCTCCAGAAGCTCAGGTATGAGGAGATGCTGCTGCTGCCCTTCTTGCAGGGAAAATGTCAGTGTGACGTGATGCTGGAAGCCAGAAGTGGCTGGAAAGGATGGGAATGGGGTGTGGGGGTCTGGCTGTTGCCCCCCCCACCAGCACCCATCACTAGGGACCAAGCTCTGTGCTTTCCTGTGCATCTCATCCCTTTCCTCATCTTCAGCCACTGAAGGAGGAATGAGAACAAAACCCCCACCCTGACGCTCTGGGAGTCTGGAAAAAAATGTGTATTTTTATTTTTTATATCCTGGCTGGAAAATTGAATTCTTCCAAACAAGGACTTGGGTTTGGGGTTGGGTTTTTTTCTTTTTTCCCCCCCTTTTATTCCTTAAAAACCTCACTCCTGAAAAAAGGACTGAAACCCACTCACTAGCGATCCCCCTCCAGATGTGGGCAGGAGAGGAAAGGGGGTCAGAGCATCACTCCCCATCCAAAAGGTCACAACTCATACCAGAATTAGTTTTCCTTCCTCCCAGAAAGCATCCCAGACAATACCTAATCCCATGGACACCGGAAACTATTTATTTCCCTCAGCTATTTAGCAACGACCCAACCACTGCTAACGTAGTATTACCAAACCCTGCATAGTTTCACAGTGAATTCACACACCAAGATGTTTTGGGAGGGGGGGTTTCCCCCCCCCCCCCAACCCCCTCCTTCTTCACCTGCAGTCTTGATGCTGCTGGGAGAGGGGAGGAGATATTATTAGGGGGGGAATTGAGGTGGGATATTCTCACCGGTTTGGGGATGGGGCTGCAGAGCAAATAGTTTCCTGCATCCCTCATCTGCCACACTCCTTTTTTTTGGGGGGGGGGGGGGGGTGTTGGGGTTTTTTTTTTCCCTCTCCAGTAAAAAGTTGCAACTAATAATTTTCACACATGGTGCAAGAGCTGCTGTAAAGCGGCTGCTTATTTCATTAGCAGCTGCCTGCTGCTATCGGGTTTAGGGAAAGGGGGGTGTTGGAGAAAGGCTGCCCATGCCCCGTGGGGTATCGCTTTACCCCTCTGTTTCCTGCCCAGGTGAACCCACACAAACCAGCCTGTGTGATGGAAAACGCTCGGGACCCCAGACATGTTTCCAGCTGAAAAACACAGGCAGTGATTCAGCTTCTCTCCCCTGCTTTCCAAGGCGTTCTCCTTTTCACACAGAAAGTGGCATTTATCTCAGGATTCCTCAAAGCCACCATATACAAACTATATAAATATATATATATACACACACACATATATAAAAGAATTAAATAGAGGTCTGGGAGTCTGGCTGAGCCCCACTGTGCCCACACTGCCCGTCTCCTGCCTACATCACACCTTCCATCCCAAGGTGGTTGGTACCCCTCATGTTTGGGGGATGCTGGGAGGGGGGGGGAATGCTCCTAAAACAAGTCACCCTGTGCAAGCGACCCTATAACAAACCGGTACTGGGATTGAATGGAGGGAAATGGGTTCATCACCTAGGGGTCCTCCTGAATAAAAACCAACAGACCCAAACCAAGGGGGAGAGGGAAGCAAAGGGAGAAGACAACTCCCTTGTGTCCACTCCTGGTATGCCCCAGCATCCTGAGAGCCAGCCTGCCTTCTCCCTGAGCCACCCTTTAATCTTCCTCGCTGTGTGTTTCTAAACTGAGAGTTACGATGAGCGACCAGAGGAAGACTCTGTTGTTTGTTTGGTTGGGTGTTTTTAAAGCTGGCTTGCAAAAATAGGAAAAAAAAGAGGGGAAAAAAAAAAAAAGAGGAGGATGTGCTGCCTGCCTCTGCCTCGGGGTCAGCAAACACGACGAGGGGACACGAGGACTTTGCCTGTCGTGCCTCACCAGGGCTGAGCCCAGGCACAGCTTGGGGGCTACGTTTCCCTTTTGTTGGGTGCCAGGTTTCAGCCCAGGATTTTCTACAGTCACATCCCAAATCCCTGGAAGGCAGGGCTTGGCGCAGTGGGAACACAGATGCTGCCTTTCCCCTGCTGCTGTAATTACGCCACCAAACTTAGAAAGCAGGCGGAAGAGCCGTATGTAGTGCTACAATTAGGAGGCTGTTTAATTGCAGTGCGACTGCAGATTGTTTTTCCTCTCCCTGGCTCCAGTTGCCAACAACCAGCTGAGCATTGGGAACCACGCTGCAAACTCAGGCGACGCTGGTGCTCCCTACTCATGCATCACTGCCATGGGAATGCATGCAGCTGGACAGCTCTGGGGGTGACTGGTTTGGCACCCCAAAGATGACCCATCACATGTGTTGTGTCAAGAGCCATGGACAGACCTGGCTGGAGCATCCAAGCAGGGATGGAACCACCAAAATATGTTATCTGCTTGATGCAAGATGCTTTCTTCAAGCAACAGACATCGTTCTCCTCTTGTGGGGGGACTCCCATTCTCCCTCCTACAGAATGCTGACCGACCTTGGAGCAGCCAGGAATGATTTCTCCCTGTCAGCCCAGAGATTGAAATGGATATATGTGTGGAACCAGCAGCAGTGATGGAGATGACATGGGAGAGCAGCTGATTTGTATCGTGATGCCCCCCACAAATGCTGCACATAAATCTGCTGCTTTTCCAGGCAAAGCCTGGATTGGAATCGCTCTGCTTGGTTTTATCTCCTTGCTGTGTGGCTCATCCTCAGAGCATGCAGTTGGGCTTCCCAGGGAAGAACGATGGATGTCTGTGGCTGTGGACTGGCTTTGCAGCGGGGTTTTCGCAGGGCCTGGCAGGAGCAGTGCCCACACCTTCACTGTGTATGAAGACAATGAGGGTCCAAGAGAAAAAGAGGGGTTGTTTTGGGCAGAGCCAGCTTGGGTCCCCTGCTCATGCCTGCAGATGTTGCCACATCCCTGGGGTTTCAGCTGGAGCAAAGCCCCCTGAGATGTTCCACAGCCCTGAGATGCTTCCATGGACTCATCCAGCTGGGGCACCAGGAGGAGGGATGCATGGAGCACATCCCTGGTGCTGGCAGCACAGCTGGGGCTACACGGCTCTGACAGAGGTGCAGAACACAAGCAGGGCTTGGCATCTCCTGCAGGATGGCTCTTGGTTGATGGCACTGCTGAAAGGAGGGATGGCAACGCTCAAACACCAGGTTTGAAGTGTTCCAAAAGTGGGAGCAGGTCTGGGGAGAACCTGGGGCAGCTCTGCGTTCCCACTGGGACTGGGAGCTCCTCCGAGCTTCTCCCCAGCCGCTCTCAGGCAAAGCCCTTTAATATGAGCAGTCACAGGGACTTAATTCCCCTGCTTCATCATTTCAGTCCTAAAGCACTCCAAACGTTCAACAGCTGGCAAACAGCTGGGCATCCTCCTGTCGCAAAGGCCAGGATGCCAAGAGCACCCAATGCTGAGAGTCCTCTGCTCCTCACGCTGCCATGGTGGCAGGGCCTTCACTGTTGGAGCCAGACACATCTCCTGCTCCTCCTGTTTCCACAGCTATGTCAGGTCCAGAGAGGCTGCTGTGGAGCTACACCGGAGAGGAACTGTGGCAGAGGGATGGCCAGCAGCCGTAGCCGCTGCTGCCTGGGCTTGGGCTTGTCTTGGACCTGCAGCAACGTGGAGGCTCCTGGGTCTGCAGCACAGGGGTGTGCAGAGGAGGTTTTCCAGGGATGACCTGCTGCTCCACAGCTCTGCATGCTCGGGAGCCCAGGAAGAACAGCAGCATCGCCAGGTGATGCTCTAGCCAATGTATCAATGTGAAGAGCCATGGAGAGTCTTGCAAAGCACCTCAGAAGCAGGATTGCTCAGTGGAAGGTGCTGGGGGAATGTAGAGGACCAGTCAGGTGCTGGTCTCATCCCTGTGATGTCCTCGGTGCTCCTCACCCTGGGTCAAAGCTCAGGGATGTGCAACCATCCCAGGCCTTGGTGGCAGCAAGGATGCTGCTCAGGAAGAAAAACTGGCTGCAGAGAGACAGAGTGTCCCTTCTGCTCCCCCCTTCCATAACGTGCTCTCAATAAAGAAACAAGCCAAAGGAAATAGATATATATATATATATATATACACACACACAGAGGCAGACTGTCTGAGAGCCCCTCCGTTGCACCCTGCTGCTGAACGCTTCCCAAAAGGCTGCGGAGCACTTGGCCGAGCCCAACACATGCCTGTCCCCAGCAGCCAGTGTCACAGCGCAGCTGCCATCAGCTTGTCCCCCTCTGCAAAAACAACAGGTGAAGAAAGAGCACTTTTGTTCCTTCCTCCTCTATTGACACAGCTGGAAGGGCTGGAGCCGGGGGAGGTTCCTGCTCCGGAGGGCCAAGAGCCTCCACACATCGGCTTTGTAGCTCAAGCGGCGCTGGAAGACGCAAAGCTCCTTCGCCCACCGAGTGCAGGCTGGTTGGGTGCAGCCAGAGCATCCTTTGGCCCCGTGGGAGGGAGGTGACAATGGGGAGAGATGTCCTTCCCCCGCAAGGTCCACTCTGAGCGGGGAGCTCTGGGATGGATCGTTCCTGGGAGGATGGTGATGTGCAACCCCGGAGCCGCGGCTGCCGGCACTGCGTTGTGTAAACTGAGTCCAGATGAGGTGCCGGTTCCTCTTCTTGCACCCAAACCAGGGGAGCATCCCTGCTCCTTCAATCCCAGGGGATTTGCACTGCAGGCTGTGCCATGCCGAGCTCCATGCAGGAATGAGCCACTGGCCTTCGCCTTCCCCATGGCATCTTCCCAGCTCAGTGAGATCCGGTGCGGTACCAGCTCAGCCGCAGCCAGTGGTGCTCCCGGGCAAGCCCAGCTCCTCAGCCAGCCCAGGGTCAATCTGTATTTAATATGAAGGCTCCAGCTCCCAATTCTGCAGGAGAATCCACGGTGGAGGCTCAGCACAGCAATCTTATCACCATTCATTCTAAGCTCCCCACTCAGCACCATAACGACTCAGGAAAGAGATTAATTAACAAACCACGGAGAGAAGCTGTGTGTTTCCCTGTAAAAAAACCCCTCAGGTGCTGCTGTGCATGTGTTGGCAAAGCACCATGGCCAGCTGGGATTTGGGGAGGTGGGGGACACACACAGACACCCAGTTCAACCTCTTAGGGCAGAACACACCCTCCAAACCAAGCTTGGGGCCTCATCCAGCCAACATCTAAGAGCGTCCTGCTCCACAGCACCCCACGAGCATCACCTCCAAGCATCCCCCTCCCTGGATCACGCCATTGACTTGCATGGAGCCAGGGCTGAATCCAGCCAACATCTAAGAGTGTCCCACATCACACCACCTCTGAACATCCCACCTCTGAGCATTCCCCTCCGAGGATCATGCCACTGACTTGCACGGATCCAGAACAAAATCCAGGCAACATCTAAGAGCGTCCTATTGCACAGCACCCCACAAGCATCACCTCTGAGCACCCTACCTCTGAGCATCACCCTCCCAGAATCATGCCATTGACTTGCACGGAGCTAGGGCTGAATCCAGCCAACACCTAAGAGCGTCCCACACCACACCACCTCTGAGCATCCCACCTTCAAGCATCCCCCTCTCGGGATCATGCCATTGACTTGCACGGAGACAGGACCAAATCTGGCCAACATCTAAGAGCATCCTGTTGCACAGCACCCCATGAGCATCACCTCTGAGCATCACCCTCCCCGGATCATGCCATTGACTTGCATGGAGCTGGGGCCAAATCTGGCCAACATCTAAAAGTGTCCTGTTGCACAGCACCCCACAAGCGTCACCTCAGAGCACCCCACCTCTGAGCATCCCCCTCCCTGGATCATGCCATTGACTTGCACAGAGCTGGGGCCAAATCCAGCCAACATCTAAGACCCTCCTGCTCCACAGCACCCTGCGAGCATCACCTCCAAGCATCCTTCTCCTGGGATCACATCATTGACTTGCACGGAGCCAGGGCTAAATCCAGCTAACATCTAAGAGCATCCTGGACAACACCACCTCCAAGCATCCCATCTCCAAGCACCCCTCTCCCTGGATCATGCCATTGACTTGCACAGAGCCGGGGCCAAATCTGGCCACCTAGCCATTGCAGGATCAGCAGGTTTCCTCCTCTTTGCCTCGGAGGCAAGAGACAAATGCAAAGCATTCCTTTATCTCCCTTCCTCTACCGAACCAGCGACAGGCAAAGCAATAAAATGCATTTTTTTATAGAGCTGTAAATTTAATTTCCTTTTAAACCATTTGCTTCCACTTAGAACTCAATGGAAATCCTGCGCCGCTGGCAAAGCCGCAGCCTCCCTGTCCTGCCATCAACGTATAGAAGCAGAGGGCTGCAGTCTTTTTGGATGAGCTTAAAAGTTGATGGAAGGGAAGATGGGGTGGGGAAAAGAGAGGAAAATTCTTAGGGCATTAAGGGGCTATTTTCCATCTTCCTTGTGGAGCTTCCTCAAGGGAAGAGCTTGAGCTGCTTTACAGGGGCACCAATTAAAGCCGCTTCGGTCGGCAGGACAAAAGTTCAGCCCCAGATTACACAGCAAAGCTGAAATGCTGGTTGGGAGGGGGAGAGAAAGAATGGGTTTCTGTCCTGGAAAGCCCCCTGAGGGAGTTAGATTTGGTGCTAAGAAGCAAGAAGGAGCAGTGTGGGCTCAGGCACATGTCTAGCATCCTTATACCATCAGGGATCCAAAGGGAATTTTCCCAGGGGGGCAAAGCAGAGGGGTTGGGATCACCTGCTGTTGGGGTGGGATGTCAACCTAGGCACGAAGTAGTGGCTGGTGGGAGTTGGGGTTGATCCTCTTGAGCAGACCCTTCCTTCAGCAGGACACAGATCAGGGCAGAGCCTGCTGCTCAGCCACCCCTCCTGGGAGCTCCCTGTTAGGGGGTTCAGTTGTAAAACCACTGGGAAGCAAACGACTGGCTGTGGTGTGACAGCCCCTGGTGAGGGATGCTCGGTGGCCTTGGAAACCTGGGGCACCTATCACTCACCCAGCTGCAGGGCTATCATACCAGGGACCCAGATCACATCCCTGCCCTGAACCCTCTCCAGCCTGTGCATGGGAGGCAGTTGCAGGCTGCACCTGCAGCAGCTGCTGTCCTGGGAAGGAACGGGACTGACACACACTGCTTGGTGCTATACAAGGATGCCCAACCCACACACCTCACCCCAGGGCTATGAGCATCCTCCTCCAGTGCCCAGTGGGCACAGTCTGGGCACCCATTTTGTGCTCCAGCCCGAAAAAGGTGGTGCATCCCCATCACCTACCTGGCACCCAAGGACTCCCTCAGTATTACTTGGGCTCCTCGTGAGCTCTGGATGCGTGGAGCTCCCTGGTGTGGCAGATCCCAAAGGCTGGAGAGGCCATTCCCAGTTGCCCTGGGCAAATCCTCCTGTGCTTGTCCCGTGCCACTCAAAGGCTTACTGGGTGCTATATCTGTGGGAGAAGGGAGCAACCCATCTCAGTGGGGCAGGGCTGTGTGGGGGTGCTGGACATGGGCTCCACACCACCGTGACAGGGACATCATCCTACCCTCCCTCCCCAGTCCAAAGGAAGGAGCAATCTGGGAGCAGCTCTGATGGAGAAGCTCTTCCAGAAAGCCAGCAAAAGGATTTTGGAAGAGTCCCCCCACCAGCCCAGTTGGAGGGGGATGCTGTGGTGGGTTTTGTGGGAGGGGGTCCCACCAAAGTTCTGCCGTACTGTGCCTGCCAAACCTGGCACCCCTGAGGGGACTGCAAGGTGAAAGCAAGCACCTGCTCACACTGCAGTCCCTGCAGCCTGCTTCAGCTGCCAAAACCCGAGCAGTGCCCATACTGAGGGGTGCAGGATGCTTCCTCCCTGCCTTATAGCCTACTCCTCTTACCTTGCATTTTAACAGTGATGAGGATGAAGAGGCTCAAGACAAATGCACAGGGGCTCTCACTGTGCCTGCCACTGCCTGTATCAGACTTCACATTCAAGTTCTCCTCTCCAGCCCAACACCTCCCCCAGGGATGCTCACCAGACTGGCAGAGCTCTCTGGCCATACTTCAGGATACCAGCACTCTTCTCACCCCATGCTGGGGAAATAGCTGCTTGCAAACACCTGCAAACACTTTTAAATCCCTCCTCCTGCCCTCTGAACCTGATAATATTCAGGCTGCTTTGGGGGACAGACCCTCTACACACACCCCCACTCCCTTACACAACACCCCAGCACCCCAGACCATTGAAAAATATAAGTATAAACCCAGCAATAACTCTTAAACTTTAAGCCCAGTTTAAGGCTTTGCAAGGATCAAGCTTGATGTCCTGGGAGGTGGCTGCATGACCCACAGCTCGTGGGTGCTGCTCGTTAGCAATGTGGGGCTTGATTGCAAATGGAACCCAGCCCATCCAGATCCCCACTAATACAGGTGGGCAGATCTCCCCATCATGGGCTGTTCGAGGCCAGTCCTGTCCCACAGAGTCACTCACTGCTGCTGCTTTGGGTGGGTGTGGGTGCAAATTCCCCTGGGATTGGAGAAGCATCCCTGGTTTGGGTGTGAGAGGAGGTGCTACTGCTCCCAGCTGGATCTACAGCATCTCCTTTTTGGGGTTAAATGTTGGGAAGGCAGCCACAGGAGCAAAGTAGGAGGGATTTTTACAGTGACCCAGACAAGCACAACCCTGAAAACATCATCCCAATGTCCACACCATGTGGCTCCTCTGAAATCAGGTTGTGACCCATTTCCACCACCCCAGGTCAGAGGGACAAGGCCAGATGTTCAAAACAGCAGAGGAGCCCCCAAATCTTACCCAGGCCACTGTCCTGGGCTCCCTGAAGCATTAAACCTCCCACTTGTGTTCTGTGAGCTTGGATCTTGCCTCTTCTGCAAGATCCCAGCCTGGGGTGTGAGCGATCCCACTGATTCCTTGGCCATCCCTTGGTCACCCCCTGAAGTCAGGGTGATCTGTGCCCAAGCTGCACCCCCCCAGTGCCAAAGGTTTAAAACCCCCAGAAGTTAAAAGCACGACGTGAAGCCCGCTTCAAAGAGCTGCAGCTTCCTACTTGATACCATCAGGAGCCTGGATCAAAGGCTGCATCCTAGGAAGTCCAGCAAGGGAAGGGAAAATAAAATCGCTTCCTCCAGAGCATTCCTCACTGCTGAAAGTCAGCTGCTGGCTTAAGACACTTAGACCATCCTGTTAAAATGACAGAGGATGCTCAAGCATGCTTCTCATGGCCTTGGGGGCTTCACAAGTGCTTTGCTAGCACAGGGGAGGGTGGCAGAGGGTCTCTGGTGCTGTTTGAACCCAGCTTTGCACACCAAAGTATGGTCAGCTCTGCCCTATACGTGGCTCCTGGCCTCTCCCATCCCAGCAGGGAGGGGAGTGAAGGGGACAGGCACAGCCTGGGATGGAGCAGGCATCTGGGGACAGGGGGATGCTCCCCAACTCATGAGGACAGGCAACCCAGCACGGGATATCCCTGGGAGGTCTCGGCTTTGGGAGCATCCCGTGCTCCCAGTGCCTCTTGCCAGCTGGAGGCAGATATTCCTCTCTTACGGCTGCTGCCATGCCAGCTCCCAGCACGGCTGCAGGCTCTGCATCCCTCTCCACTCTCCAGCGTTCCCAGTTGGCCAGTCCCTGCTGGGTTTGATATCACCGCTCTGGTATGCCGGTACTGGGAACTGGATTTTGCTGGAAGCCACCCTGGAGAACAGCCTCATCTCATCCTCCAGCTCCAAAAACAAGGTGAGAGTGAGCAAACCTCACCCAGCTGGGAATTTCCAAACCCCAGGCACCCTGTGAGACACAACTCTCCAGGCTGGGGATGCCCAAAAAGCCACCACCGCACCCAGATGGGGAACGAGCTGTCACCCCAAAGATATCCCCACAGGACAACATAGCATGCCAGGAACTGCCCATGGCTTCTCCAAAAGTGCTTGGTCCTGCATGGCTACCGAGGGGAAGGGGCACAGTGCCACCTCCTCTGCGGCTCTGGCACAGCCAGCCTGGCATTTCCTAATGCATTTTACAGGCCAGTGAGTGTCTCAGCCAGATGGGATGGGAACCTCCGAGTTCCAAGGAACAGCAGCAAAATGGCATCGTGCAACCTAAAGGCAAAGTCACCCAAGGCAAGGAGAGGCTGTGGGCAGCACTGATGCCCTGAGCTGGTGCTGGGGGGAAGCTTTCCTCCTGGCTTTGTGAACGGAGTTGGAGTAAAGGCAGGCTCTGAGCATGCCACGTTGGAACAATCCCATTTCACCCACCAGAAAAGCCCCAAAGACCCTGCTGAAGCCCACAGATGCCCCATGCTGGCTGCCCCTGAGCCCTATGCAGACCCTGGCACTGGCAATCACGTGCAGCTCCAGAGGTGTTTGGGATGCTCACAGCCACCCTGTGCCACCCCGTGCTGCCAAGGGACAAGGAGAAAGGGTGCTAGGGATAAAATAGGGGGGAGGTGTGCGCTGCAAAAGCACGTGCCATGTGCGTGTACCGTCAATCATCGGCGAGATACCATCAATCATGGGCGAGATGCCTCCAGCAAAGCCATCCTCTCCTCCTCCAGCAAAGCCATCCTCTCCTCCACCCTGATGCACATTTGGCAGATCCTGGTCCCCGAACGCAGGCAGGGGCTGCAGCAGCACCTAGATCCGGGTGGGCTACAGCTCCTCCTCACCCTCCTGGCCCTCATTTCGCATCCTGCAGCACGCAGGGACAGCAGATCCTTCCTCTGCCCTCCGCCTCCGCAATGATTAGTGCCTTTCAGGAACTCTTATTTTTTATTTTTTTCCTCTGGCTAGCCGGCCCCAGATGAATAGCTCTGGGCAGAAGCGAGCAGACAGCATCCCCTGTATTCCACCCTTCATATGAGAACCAGATGCCACGAGTACGGTTACAAATCAAAGCTGACAGGGGGACGAGAGGTTTACTTAGGAATTGAGAGAGGGCACGAAACCTTTCGATGGGGGCTACTGTGCAGCTCCTCCCCAAGACCCTGACACACAAACCTCGAATTGAGCCGACCCTCCCTCTGCTCTGTGCCTGAAAAATGCCGCTAACCATCCTCTTTTCCCATTATTCCTGCTTTCCCTTGGCTTTTCCAGAAAGGATAACTGCCTAAGGAGCTGTTAGCCTTTTATTTCTCTGTTAGTTTTAACTCCTCACTGCTTGAATTGATGGAGCTGTTTGGGATGGTGTGGGGCACGGTTGGGCTTGGGAGGAAAGCCATGGGGCATGGCTGGGCCTGGGAAGAAAGCCGTGGGGCATGGCTGGGCCTGGGAGGAAAGCTGTGGGGCATGGCCGAGTCTGGAAGGAAAGCCGTGGGGCACAGTCAGGCATAGGAGGAAAGCCGTGGGGCATGGCTTCCCTCCCAGGCCTGGTCGTGCCCCATGGTTGCTGGGCCTCGGAGGAAAGCCGTGGGGCATGGCTGGGCCTGGGAGGAAAGCCATGGGACACAGTCAGGCATAGGAGGAAAGCCATGTGGGATAGCTGGGCCTAGGAGGAAAGCCATGGGGGATAGCTGGGCCTAGGAGGAAAGCCATGAGGCATGGCTGGGCCTGGGAGGAAAGCCATGGGACACAGTCAGGCATAGGAGGAAAGCCATGTGGGATAGCTGGGCCTAGGAGGAAAGCCATGGGGGATAGCTGGGCCTAGGAGGAAAGCCATGAGGCATGGCTGGGCCTGGGAGGAAAGCCATGGGGCACGGGCAGGCCTGGCAGGAAAGCCGTGGGGCACAACCAGGCCTGGGAGGAAAGCCATGGGACACAGTCAGGCATAGGAGGAAAGCCATGGGGCACAGCCAGGCCTGGGAGGAAAGCCATGGGGCACAGTCAGGCCTGGTAGAAGAGCCACGGGGGACAGCTGGGCCTGGGAGGAAAGCTGTGGGGCACAGCTGGGCCTAGGAGAAAAGCCGTGCTCGGAGGCCGAGGTGGTGGCAGCATCCTGACGGGTATCAGGCTCTAATGACCTGTCAGCTTGTGGAGGGAGAGCTGATGAAACAGCCGGGCTAATGTTCAGTGACAGCCGCGATTTACTAATCCGCCCCAGCAATAAATAGGAGCCGCGCGGAATAACAGGGGAGTTCAAGCCCGGCCCTCGGCGGGGCCTTTGCAATGAAATGAAATGTCAGGTTTTATAAATGACCTTTTCATGTAAGTCCCTGGTGAGGCCTGGGAGGAAACGGGGGGTGGCTGCCCTGGGGAATTGCTCTGAAAGCTGCAAAGTCAGGGAGGAAGCCGGTGCTGGATGCGGCCGGAGTCATGGTGGGGTGGGATTGGGGCTGGGAGAAGCAGCAGGGAGATGAGGACCACAATGTTGGCGTAAGCATGTCCTGCAGAATGCATTGGGGGAGGGGGATGCGTCTCCTGCAGCAAGCATCAGGGGGGGCATCTCCTGCATCCACAGCATGAAGCGGGGTGTGCAGCTCCTGTTTAACCTCAGAGCTGCAGAGAATAAGTCCTGGCTTAGACTTATCATGGGCAAGACCTCTATTTCCCACGCTGAGTAACACTCAGACATCCCATTCCATGCGCGGAGGCTGCTCCGAGAAGCTGTCCCAGCCGGGATGCAGGGCTGCATCGACCTATCCTCCACAGCCAAGCCCTCGCATCGCTGGTGCTACCGGCTTGGGGCTGCCTGTGCAAAGCACCGTGGCTTTTGCTGCCGTGAAACTTCCCGGCTTTCCCCTCCCGTGAGCCAGGACTGCCGTCAGCGACACCCTGACAGCCGTGGGAGGGATGTTATATTGCAAAATCCATCAGGACACAGACCGGATCCGTGCTGTGCAAACCCTGTAACCATCCCAAGGACCTCGCTGTGAACTCCGGGTTGTGAAACTCTCCCCAGCTGACATTCCCATCCGGGGAGCTCCATCTGTCTGGCTTGTACATCTCCCAGGAAGAATTTCTCTCTCCTGGAAGCTGAGATTTTTCAGAGCAACCTGCCCTCTACTTCCTAACAGCCCTCACAACATCGCAGCCCAGGGACCGGCTCAGCGCGGGTAGCTGAAAGGATTGCTGCAACCAGCTGGCAGCGAGGACCGCTCGGACTGTGGAAATGCTTTGGGATGAGAAGTATGTGATAAATTAAGATTACTACTCTCCCCTCTGATCAGCCAGTCACTGGTTTCCAGCGTGGTGCTGGCCAGAAAAGTCTCACCAAGGGATTCTGGCCCTGCCCCGAGAGTTTGCGGTTGAATGAAAGCAGATATTTTACACCAGAGTCCAGAGCCTGCTTCGGGCTCTCGAAGTGACAGAGAATTCACCACAGCTTTCGTAATCTCTTCCAAAAATTAATTATTCCCCACTTCTCCAAACCTTCCTGCTTGGATTACTCAGGCTGCAGCTTCGGTGGCGGAGCCAGGGATGCTGCAGTGTGTATGATGGGAGAGCTTCTGCCATCGGGTCCCTTCCCTCTGGGGGTACGGTGGGTGTAATAACCCCCCTTTCAGCCTGTTCCTCCACAAGCTGAACAGATCCAACTGGGTTGGTGTATTTTTTCCACTCAAACTATTGTTCCAGCTTATCCCTAAGCTCTCAGCATCGGGACACCATGCTCCTGTGGGAACGCCGTGACAAGCCCTGGGTTCAAAAGGAGGGGGATGGAGAGCAGCAAACCTTCTGAGGAGCAGCTGAGGGAGCTGGGGGGTGTTCAGCCTGGAGAAGAGGAGGCTGAGGGGAGGCCTTCTCCCCACCTCCACTGATCTGCCAGGAGGGTGCAGAGAGGTTGGCGATGGTCTCTTCAGCCAGGGGACAGGAGCTGGGGGGACTATGGAAAAAGGGTTTATTACCCCAAGATTCAGGTGTGAGGTGCTGGAGCGATTCCATTGTGTCAGCTGAGAAAATGTACAAAAAAAAACCCCTAAAGTTTCCATTTCAAGAGCAGTGGCCCCACCATGACATTGAGCTTTCTTTTTGGGTTACATTTCCAAGGGAATGCCAATGGGATGGACAACATGGAGACCCCATGCACAGAGGTAGCGCTGCTGGTTCCTGCACCAGTAGCATCTCACACCTATCCCACCCCCTCTCCCCGCACCCTTCGGAGCCAGCCAGGGTCGCAGCACTGAGGATGGGCTCCTCAGCACATCCCAGCAGCACAACGCCACAGCGTTGGGCAGTTTTGCTGGAGAGATGTGGGAATCCTCCCTGTCACCATCTCCCTCCCACGCCTCTGAACGCCAGCCAAGGAAAACACCATTGTGTTGGGAGCAGACAAGGAGCTGGTGCCAGCGAGGTCCGAACAGCCGGCTCATTGTGTCCCTCCGGCTGCCGGCTTAGCTCGGGGTTAGGTCAGCCTAAGTGTGCAGCTTTTCACTTTGAGCCTTCATTAATGTATAGAGGAAATGAGAAACATTACACGCTGCAGCCGGTTTGCGTGGAAGGAGAATGTGGAGAAGGAAAACAACCTTCCTTTTCCTCCACACAATGATCCGGTGGAGAGCAGCAGCTCCAAACAGGAGCGAAATCATAGAATCATAGACTAGTCTGGGTTGGAAGGGACCCCAAGGGTCACAGAGCTCCAACCCCCTGCCACAGGCAGGGACACCAACCTCAGGCCTGGAGCTGCACAAGGTTGCCCAGGGCCCCAGCCAACCTGGCCTGGACACCCCCAGACACGGGGCACCCATCCCCTCTCTGGGCAGCCCCTTCCAGCCCCTCCCCACTCTCTCTGCACAGAACTTCCCCCTAATACCCAATCTCAACCTTCCTTCCTTTAGCTTTAATTCATTCCCCCTTGTCCTGCCATTATCTGCTCTTTTAAGAAGTTGATTCCCCTCCTGTTTATAGTCCCCCTTCAGGTACTGGAAGGCTGCGATGAGAAAATGGAGAGGTCAGAGGGATGGAAGCAATGCCATGGCGAGTCCACTACTTCCAGCCAGTCCAGCTACATCCCCTTCATCCAGCATCCCAGTCCTCAGGTTGCTGGGATGCACAGGGCAGGGTTTGGGGGTGCTCCCACTCCAGTGTACTCCTTCCTGTTTATTCATTAATTTGCTGAACAACAGGCATCCCACACTGGGCAACCAACCCAGCCCTTCTGGTGTGTCCTCTGGGGGCTTTTCCAGCTTCGGGAGAAGGGACACCTGAGGTGTGAGCTGGGACTCCAGGACTGTGGTGAGTGACAGCCGAGGGGACAGCCCCCAACAGACTCCCTTTTGGCTTCATCTCATGCCCCCCCTGAAATGGGGTCAGATCAGTTCAGCCTGGAGGCTGTGTGAACCCCCCCAAATCTCCTCCATCAGCTTTGGAAGCATTTCCAGTCCCAGGTCTTTCCTGCAGGTCTTTTTGTGAGCTGAAAGCGAGCTCATCCTCAGCATCCTCACATCCCTCTCCCAACAGGTCCAGGGCACCAGGGTTTTAGTGAAACCCACAGTCCAGAGGTCTGAAGCACCCACCTCTCCCTTCTCCCACCCACAGCAGTGTGGGCTCTCTGATGGCTTCTCCGATCTGCCCAAATCCCCGCTCAGGGTGGAAGCAGCTTGTCATCTACTTGTTCCAGTCAAACACCTCCCAGTCCTGCTTCCTATGCTCCGTGCTGCATCCTTTTCCCATTTTTTTTTGTCCATCCTTTTCCCATTTCCCCTGGCAGCTCTCACAGCCCCCAGCCCCTCCCCACAGGCACCGGTGCTTCTCCCATCCCTTCCCATTCCCATCTCCCAAGCAGGGTTAGGTGTGGGCAGCAGGAGCAGGGTGTTATCACACACATGTGCGAGCAGCACACTGTCAGCAAGCAGCATCCCTCTCTCTGGTCCAAGAACTTCCCGGGTGCTTTGGTTTCAGGAAAGATAAAACATCAACATTTTAAGGCACTGAGGGACAGCCAGATAGCCTGACCTGTCAACATCTAGAATGGAAAACACGCTCGTCAAGTCCTCAGGATGAGGTTCTAATTACTCCCCACATACCAGCCTGCATAAATACAGCGGAGCGGTCCAAGAAAAGCATGCTTCTGACACGGAGAGCTTTTCCTGGAGTTAAACGCAGTCTCCTTTGCCCCAGGAGCTGGGTTTCATCTCTGGTAGGTAGCAATTTGCTCCCGCTGGGTTTGTAGGGCTTTACGGAGGAACCTCGGTCCAGGAAGCAATTCTCTGCACCCTCCGTGCTGCTGGGAATGGGGGGGATGCTGAGGCACACAGCACAGGGGGGATGGGTTTGTGGGCCTTGGGGACATGGGCCACACTGGTCCCAAAGCACTGGAGGGGGTTGTGAGATGCTGCTGACATCCCACTGCACCTCCCTCCCTTCTTCCCTTGTGTAGCTCCAGGCCTGAGGTTGGTGTCCCTGCCTGTGGCAGGGGGGTTGGAGCTCTGTGACCCTTGGGGTCCCTTCCAACCCTTGCCATTCTATGATTCAGCAGCAGCTTCCAGGCTCCCACATGCCCATCAGGCATCACAGGCAAAGGGATACCACCCCAAGAAAATGCATCACATTTGCTTGAAGGAAAAACCACAGCTCCCAGCCTCACATCACAGCTCCTGAGAGATGGGGGTTCTGCTTCCTCGCAGGAAGAAGCACCCTCTCCAAAACTCCCACCTTGACTTTGGACAACCTGCCCTCTCTGGGCTGGCTCCAGGCTCAGGGGAGGCAGCCCCACGGTAAATTAATGCATCCTGTCTTCCCAAGCATGGCTGGGGTGCTGCTGGGGGTAGGCAGGGAAGGGATGAGATTGCTCCAAGACAGGGCATGGCAGTGCCATGGGGTGGCTTTGTGTTTGGCTCCCTTGCCTGCTCCTCTTGCCCGCTCTGTATCCCCATTGCCAACGGGAAAGGGAGAAAATAAACTCAGTGGATGCTCCAAGGGAAGTTTCAGGGGAGCAGAGCTCCCTGTTTTCAAGTAAAAAAGAGCCTGAACCAGAGCTGGCCCAGCCATCAGCTCTGAGGATGCTTGACCATCAGCAGCACCAAGGTGGGGCTGAAGGACCAGGAGACTCCTCAGAAGCCAGGAAGGTCCCAGCAGACAGACTGGGAGGACACCCAGACCTCAGTTTCCCCTCCAGCCTTTTTTTCCCTGCCACAGATATTCCAGATATTACTTCCCAGGTGATAAACCACCCACCTCCCAAACAGCACATGAGGCCCCAAGGGGTGTCAGCTCAGGTGGGCATCTCCCTACCCTTCCTAAACACCCTTCCAAGGGTGCAAGCTTTCCCATCTCCCAGTTTGCAACACCCATGAAGAAAAAAAACCAACCCCAAATAACCCCAGAGAAGGATAACAAGGCTGCAGCTTCACCCAAAACACAGGCCCCAGCTTTGGGAGGGTCTCAAGGGACCAGCAGCAGTTGCAGGCAGCGGTGCTGGCTGGGCTGTTTGAAGCCCCACGTGGGGGACCTGCCCTCTGCAATCCATTTAGCACTTGGCAGGGCTCAGAGGGCTATTTTTAAAAGGTATGCAACTGTCCCAGCAACCCCCCTTTGAAGTGTGGTTCAAGGCTTTGTTGTTGGGAAAAGAAAGGGCTTTTTTTTTTCCCCCTACATTTGTAATTAAATGCAAACACAAGTGGGTTATTGGACCAGAGCCGGCCCAGGCAGGTCAGCTCTGCTCCATCCATCGGGTCTGGATGCTGCCTGGTTTCACAGCCTGCCTGACAGACCATCAGCCTTCTCTCCCCTCCAGACAGTGCTGTGGTTCAATGGCAATTAGGCAAATTCGTTTCCTGGCCACTGATTAAGTACAGGATTATTCCCCATCCTCTATAGCCCAGCCTGCCTCTTCCTCCTCTTCCTCCCAAGAGCTCAAAGCTGAAAAGGGTCCATGCTTTCAACCAACTCTCTGCATTGGCTGGAGATGCCTGATCCAGGGAGACATCAGATCTGCCTGGAGAGGCAACACCAGCCAGCCAGTGCCACAGGAACCTGACAGCATGGCCCAAACTGGTGGGAGATGTCAGTTGGACAGAGCTGCTTTAATTTATCATCACCCCACAGCTGTAGGGCACCGGAGAGTGACCCATCCTCCTCACAGGGCTACCGAATCCACAGCCAGTCCTTCACCTGGGGATGTCCTGTCTGCAACCCCACGGTCCAGCGGAGAAGGAACAAGGCTGAAAGAAACACAGGGGTCCCCTTAGACTTCCCATCCAGGGAGGTATTTTGGAGGTGTTGCTGAGCAGGAAGCCCCCAGGGCCAGTACCTGTTGTTACTGCAGCCTGGTTTTAACCCGGGCTGGGGCGGGAGGGTGCTAATTAAACACGACAGCTTGACAGGAAGGGGCGTTAAATAATTTCTGCCACCCTGTTTGCCTGGGCATCTCCGTGGGGAGGGGGAGGGCAGGTGGTTTCCCCTTAATTAAAAAGCAGCAGATCCAAACCAAAAATAGAGCAGACTCTTTTTTTTAAGGGGACACTGATGGTGTCGCCGGCGGGTGCATTTTTCACATGCCTTCTGAAGGAGATCTCCATGGATGCTCGGGGAGGATGAGCTGGTTTGCATCCTGCAGCTTGCCTGTGCATTTAGCTTTGGACATGATCCATGCCTGGCTCCTTCCCATGGGGTCCAGCAACCCACCCCACGCACAGGGGGCTGGGTAATGCAGGGATGGAAAAGACCTTGCCAACGGGCAAAGGCACGAGAAGGGAAGGAGGAGTGGGTGCCAGGAGGATTTCGGAGCGCTGCCTGGAAGGCAGGTGGGCAGGCAGCAAGGCTTGGCACAGGGGATGCTGGGCTTGCAAAGAGGCCAAAACGCAGTGCAAATACCTGCCTGCTGTCCTGCCAGCACCTGGCATGCGTGTGCCGTGGTCCTGACCCCGCTCCCTGCCAGCCTGGCCCTGCCTGGTCAGGAATGGGCGGCTCTTAAATGTGTTTAAACCCAAAGATTAAAATAAAAAGGATTAAAATCCAAAGGAAAACCCAGGGGACAGCATGAGCGCTGCTCTGAGTGTGTCCCTGTGTCTGCAGGACTCAGGAGGAAGGAGGAATGTGCATCCTCAGCAGAGCTCCTGCATCCTGCTGCGCAGTGGAGAGGGGTGATGGCTGATGGCAGCGACCCTGTGAGCACGGGAATGGTGAGAAGGGGTCAGACCTGAGGCCGTTGTGTCTGTTTGTGTGGCTCTGAGAGCATCCCATGGGGAAGGATGGGTGGACAGCCCCAAGCAGGACCCTGTCCGTGGGGATGCTGGCTCAGGCCATCATTATCTACAGTCCTAAAACTCCAGTCTGAACATTCCCTTCTGAACTGGGGTTGTAATAAATCCAGATGGTTTTCTTTGATATAAAATCCCCATCCTTTTCTGAGATGCATCATGCTCTTGGTTTCAGCCTCTTCCACCTGCGGCTTCATCCACAGGCTCTTTGCTCCCAGGTCTTTGAGGGTTGTCTGTAGGCAGAGATGCTGCATCCCAGTATCCTCAGGAGGTAAATCATCAGAGATGCTGCATCCCAGTATCCTCAGGAGGTAAATCATCGGAGATGCTGCATCCCAGTATCCTCAGGAGGTAAATCATCGGAGATGCTGCATCCCAGTATCCTCAGGTGATAAATAAGCAGAGATGCTGCATCCCAGTATCCTTAGGCGATGCTCCAGAGGAAGACTCTGGCTCTGATGGGTGCTACCTGCAAAAGCCACACGTGCAGGCAGGTGGGAGTGCCCTAGCCACTCCGGGGTGCAGAGGAGCAGTCCCCATGAGTCTCACATCTTCCCTCCCAGCCACCAGGTTGCTGGGGTGACATTCCTTCTTCCTGCTCTCCCAGGTTGCTGGGGTGACACAGGGAATCCTGGTGCCATGGGGGATGCTGGGCTGTGATGTTGAGGCTTTCCCACAAGCAGCACCTCAGCAATGACTGCCATAGAGGTTCCAGCCAGATGGGTTTGTAGGGGACCAGGCAAACCCCAAACAACTCTGTGGGGTCTCCTGGGGTGCATCCATGGCCACGGTGTGACTTCCCTTGTGCAGCATGCAGGGCATCAGGCTTCGCTTTGCATGTGGTAGCAGAAAGGTGAGGGCAGGTTCAGACTTCCCAGGAAGCCACGAGTGAAGCGATGAGGAACACCATCATCATCATCCCCTCTCCGTGAGCTGGATGACTCCCCTTCAGCAGGAGGGTGAGGAGAGTCCCTTCCCATGCCCCAGCGGGAATTCAAACTGGGAAATCCTTCGCCTTGATCCCAAGAGGATGACGGAGAGATGGAGGCTGGTGCAAACGTGCCAGCAAGCCAAGGCCACGCTCCCTCCCCAGTTCTTCCTGGGGAAACCCAACTCTGATCTCCCTCTGTGCGTGGCAACGAGCCCCAACCTCACTGGGGCCGACGATGCTGTTGCTCCCCACACGCCAGCGGGTCGGGGCTGAGGAATGAAAAGCTGGCTGGCAGCCTGAGGTGAGCTTCTGCCAGATGAATGCCCAGCACTCAGGCACAGATACCTTCCCAGGTTGATTCCCAGCTGCATTAAGGCCCCTTTATGCTACTCCAGCCACGTAAAGAGGTCTCTAAGTGAGTGCAAATTAAATTTAAGCTACTTGTGCTTTCTTTTTAAGGCCCCTTTATGCTTTGGGTGAGGGGTAAAGGAGCCTTAGTGTGACTGTGAGGTGGGCAGGCAGGTTAGAGTCTGCACTTGCTTACAGAGCTCAGCATCTATACGGGGTGCAGGGTCCAGCCGTGCTTGCATGGGGCATGATGGTGAAGGGGGTGTCTCTGGGCAGGGGCACGGCACGTCGGCCGGGACCACAGGAAGGCATCCCATGGCCAAGACCTTCTTTCCAAGGATGGGACAAGTTGGGATGCAAGGTTTAAAAGCCCAGGAGCCTTTTTTCACTGTGGACCCCGGCCAACTCCCGACACAGGTAGAACTATTGTGCCAGAGAGTGCTTTGATAGAACCATAGAATGGCATGGGTTGGAAGGGACCCCAAGGATCACAGAGCTCCAACCCCCTGCCACAGGCAGGGACACCAACCTCAGGCCTGGAGCTACACAAGGTTGCCCAGGGCCCCAGCCAACCTGGCCTTGAACACCCCCAGACACGGGGCACCCACCCCCTCTCTGGGCAGCCCCTTCCAGCCCCTCCCCACTCTCTCTGTAAAAAACTTCCCCCTAATATCCAATCTAACCCTTCCTTCCTTCAGCTTTAATCCATCCCCCTTGTCCTGCCATTATCTACCCTTTTATAAAGCTGATTCCCCTCCTGTTTCTCACTGGCAGGCTGCAATAAGGTCCCCCCACAGCCTTCTCTTCTCCAGGCTGACCCAGCCCAGCTCCCTCAGCCTCTCTGCTTTCCCTGTGCCAGCCCAGCTAGGATGCCTCTCTCCACCTCTCCACTGGCTGGTGGTGATGCAGAGCCAGGTTGTTTTGCATCTCTCCCAAACCATTACTGTGTTTTTATGGTGCCAAAAGCAATGCCATCACCACTGCTTGTATGGTGTCTGCTGACCACAGGAGCGATGCCGCAGGGTTTGGGATGGTAGAGCACAGGTGTGATGCCGGCGCCAACCGTATCCTCACCCTTCCCCTCCCAAGTGCCTGGACCACCAGTACATCCCTGACCTTCTGCACATCCCCGACCTTCTGCACATCCCCAAAAGTTGCTCTTAGACCTTGAGCCCAATGACAACTATGCTCAACTCATCCCAAGGTCTGTCTGTCCCTAGGGCATCCCTCCAGCAGCAGCACCTTGTGCAGGGGAACCCCCAACCCAATGAGGTCCCTGC
This sequence comes from Laterallus jamaicensis coturniculus, assembly GCA_022605575.1. Classification (NCBI taxonomy): domain Eukaryota; kingdom Metazoa; phylum Chordata; class Aves; order Gruiformes; family Rallidae; genus Laterallus; species Laterallus jamaicensis. Next base: position 169,784 of record JAKCOX010000150.1, read on the forward strand.
TGGGGACCAGTTGCCACAAACCTCCCTCCTTATGGGCTCCCAGGTCCATCATACACAGCCAGGCCCAGGTTTCCAAAGCCACTCAGCCCTGAAAGAGTTAACTCGGATTCCTCCACCTAACCCTCCACAGTCCCTGTATAACCAGACTTGGCACTTTGAGAAAGCTCCACAAATCCAGAGGCTAAAACACGCTGCCTTCCCTTCGTCAAGAGAAGGCAAGTCCCAGCTAATTGAGGAAACAGAGCCTTCCCCCAGCCCCCTTTCCAGGCTGCTTATTTATTTAGGGGCTTCTCCCCCTGCCCACTCCCCCCCCCCCCTTTTTTTTTCCCCCTTTTTTTCTTTTTTCTTCCCCTTTTTCCTTCTTTTTTCTTCCCCTTTTTCCCCCCTGTTCTTCCCAAACATTAGGAAAAGAAAAGTGCAAATTAATTTGCTGGGGCACAGCTGCAATTTATGATGCTCCCCAGCTGGTGAGGGCTGTTAACCCCATCACTGCCCAGCATGGGTGCATGCAGACACCCCGTTATCCCTCGGGGGGGAGGAGGGGGGGGGTGTGTGTGCAGCATCCTCCCAACACCACTCCCCACATCCCATGCAGGGAGCAGAGAACAGGAGCTGGGAAGTGAAGGGAATCGGTAGCAGATGACTTTTTATATCCCTAAAAATGTCATTTCCCCCCCCATTTTTTCCCCTTTTCCCCCCTTTTTCCCCTCTTTTTTCCCCCTTTTTTTCCCCTTTTCCCCCCTTTTCTCCCCATTTTCCCCCCTTTCTTACCCTTTTTCTCCCCTTTTTTCCCCCTTTTTCCCCCTTTCTTCCCCTTTTTTCCCCCTTTTTCCCCCTTTCTTCCCCTTTTTCTCCCCTTTTTTCCCCCTTTTTCCCCCTTTCTTCCCCTTTTTTCCCCCTTTTTCCCCCTTTCTTCCCCTTTTTCTCCCCTTTTTTCCCCCTTTTTCCCCCTTTTTTCCCCCTTTCTTCCCCTTTTTCCCCCTTTTTCCCCCTTTCTTCCCCTTTTTTCTCCCCTTTTTCCCCCTTTCTTCCCCTTTTTCTCCCCTTTTTTCCCCCTTTTTCCCCCTTTTCTCCCCTTTTTCCCCCTTTTTTCCTCCTTTTTCCCCCCCTTTCCCCCCCTTTTCTCCCCTTTTCCCCCCATATCTCGCTGAAACTTTCCTGAGTACACAGTATTTCAGTTGGTTGGGTTTTAAATACCCCCCCCCGCCCCCCAGTAGCGCACACAATTCAAAGGAAATCTGGGAAACTCAATTCTCAGCTCTCCAAAGCAGCAAATGGAAAGTCGCTTAAAGGGACTCCGGCCTTAAAGCGACAGCAACGCTTTTCTCTGCCCGTGAAGAAAAGGGGTTAAACAACCCCCCACACACACCCTCCCACCACCACTCATCAGTCTTCCCCTCCCCAATTAATTCATTAAATGCCGCTACACAGCCAGGCTCAGCGCTCCGCACGGTGCGGGGATGCGGCGGGGGGGGTGGGGTGGAGGGGTGTCGGGCCACCCCCGGTGACAGCTCGGTCGCGACCCTGCTCCTCTGGCCATCACCGAGGTGTCGTGTCGGGTGCGTTCCCCCCGCCCCTGGGAATGAATGCACATCCCAGGGAGGGAGGGAGGAGGGGGAGAGCAAAGGGATGGGGAGGTGGCAGCACCCCACGGTGTCCCTGAGTATCCCAAGGCTGGGGGGGGGGTCCCTTAAATCCATCCAGGAGGCAGCGAGCACCGGCAGAAGGGTTAAGGGGGGGGGGGAAGGGATAAAAAAAGAGGAGAAGGAGGAAAGGAAGGACCGACAGACATCAAAGGCAACTTCTCTGCTCAGCAGATGAGCAGATCTCTCCTCACTTCATATTTTTTGCAGCTGAAGTCGAGGGCTTGGGGTGAGGGGGGGGGGGGAAGGAGGTGAGGGGGGGGGCTGGGTTAACTCTTTGTCTCCCAGGGGGTCACCCCGCCGGGAGCAGGGGCGACACATTCCTAGGGAGAGGTGGGATACCTGGCAGCTCATGACAAGAGGGAAGCAGAGCTTGGTTCTCCGGGGAGGGGGTTAACCAGGAGCAGCCCCCAGCCCCGAGCATCTTTAAGCTGCAAACCGGGGGGGCAGCTTTAAGCCTCGGGGAGAGGAGGAGGAGGAGGAGGGGGGGGTGTGGGGGGGGGTGG